>VZTB01007293.1:354596-393081 GCA_013397245.1 Thryothorus ludovicianus
GCTGGAGTTCTCCCGGGCACAGTACCGCGCCAAGGACGGCGGCGGTGCCGCCGCTGCCAAGGTGAGGGCACCGGGGCTCGGGGGGCGCGGGGGAGCGGGAAGCGGCGCGGCGGGCACTGAGCGGTGGCTCTGCGCAGGTGGAGCGGATCGAGCGGCGGTGCCTGGAGCTCTTCGGCCGCGATTACCGCTACAGCGTGATCCCCAACGTGCACGGCGAGGTCTGCGCCCACTACCCGCGGCACATCGTCCTCCTGGAGCGCGATGCCGGCGCCAGCCGTGACTCGTAAGGCCCCCGGTTCCCGTGTCCCGTCCCGTGCAGCCGACGCCCAGCGGAGTTGTTGTCCCGCGGAGCTTCCGCGCCCGGCGCTCCGAGGCTCCCGCCGGCCGGGGGAAGCCCTGCGGGCTGCGCTGCGCTAATTATAGCCCGTGCTGTCAGCCGCTCCCGGGACTCCCCTCGCTGCCTGCCGGGGCTGCCGAGCTCCCGCGGGGCTCCTCCCAGGGCTCTTGGGCCGCCTTGGTGAAAGCTGCCAAGCTGAGCCTGTTACTCGAGAGGTGTGAAGGGAACGGGGATGCTCCGGGCAGTGCCAGCTCCGCTGCATGCGGCTCTGGAGTAAACCGGAGCACAGCGTTGGTTCCTGGTGATTGTTGTGTTGCAGCTCCACCGAAGACTCAGGGTTTGGGAGCAAGCCGGTGTGATGCTCTTCCCGTCTTGGTGAAGTGCCTGTGGTCTTGCGGCAAAGCCTCTGATGTGGGAAATTTTAGTCTGCAAATCATCTGGGGGCAGGGTGTCTAATAGGGGCTACGGAGATAAGGCAGTCTAGACAGATATTTCTGTCATTCTAGACAAGATTCCAGGTTATTTCCTCTCTCTCCACTGTGGTGACCAGGTCAGTGGGCACTGAGGTTTAGTGAGCCAGCAGGAAATGCTTGTTCAGTTTGGTGCACATCTGAGCCAACACATCTCTGGACTTTGATCCACACGCTCAGGATCACGTTGGTCGCTTCTGGCTGAGTATGAGCTGCTTCTCCCAGCTCCAACCACAGCCTCTCATTTTTACTTTTTATTTCAACAAAACATAGTGCAGTTTTGCAATCTTAACTGTGTGTCCATGACAGGAGTAATGTGTTCAAAAGGAGGGTCAGCAGGTCCTTCTCACATGTCCAGCTGCTTTGCCTGAGGAAGGAAAACTATCAGCTGCCATGCTGGCATGTAGGCTGGGTGCTGTAGGAGGGGGTCTTTGGAAACCAGCCACAACTGACTGCCAGGAGGGAGAGTTTCTGCCTAACAGTTGGATGAGATTAGAAAAGATTAAACCCCTTGCTGCAAAAAACAGGAAGCTGAAGTTTGAAGTTGTTAAATGTAACCAGGGAAAGTTTTAGGGAAGAGAAACTGAATGCTTCTGCTTTTCCTGCTCTCGCAAGAGGAAAGAATACTTAATTTTTCTGACAAGTATTCAAAACAAGAGTACTTACAATTAGTGACCTATTTTCTTCTGTGACCTTTGCAAGCCAGCAGTGACAATTAATTGTATTTATACTGATTCTTGGCAAGTTTTGATTTACTGTCCCAAAGAGAGTCACAAAACCAGACTACACTTCATCATTGCTCTCCTGATTTCAGAGTGATGATATTTGTAAAAGCCGCCAAGTGATTTTTTAGACAAATGCGGGTTTTAGTTTAATCATTTTACTCCTATGGAATAATTATGAAATAGAGACTTATGCACCTCTTGTGTTATGGAAAGCAAGAACCTCTTCTAGTGAGCAGGACACTCCTCCATCTAGGACCAAGTCTCGATGGCTGCCTCTTGTGGAACCACAGAATGGTTTGAGTTGGAGGGGACCTTAAAGATCATCCAGTTCCTACCCCACTGCCATGGGCAGGGATTACTTCCACTAGATCAGGTTGCTGGGGGCCTCACCCTGGCCTCGAATACTTCTGTTTTTATCTTTGTAATGTTTTTAATCAGCTGGTAAGGATCTACTTGTACCTTCACACCTCCGTGAATACTGAGGTGCTTTGGAAGCAGTTTTCACATGTACAAACTCATCGTTTCTGCAAGTACAGCTGTGTGGGAAAACAGCAAAAATTTGACTTTTTTAACCCAAATCAGTTCATTCTGTAACTGGGCAGCTGGGGGAAGAAAGGATGTTGCTTGATCAAAGTTGGCTAACAGTACTCTAAAACCCAGGCAGTTGCAGGAGGAATTCTGTGTGTTTTGAACCTTTTTCTGTAGATTTTACTTCTATTTATGCTGCATTTAATCACTAGTTCCTGTAAAAGCATCACACCTGTTCTTCAGAGCAGTTTCCCCCTTGGTACAGGAATCTTGGTACAACTGTGTTCATTTACCATGTTCATCTCTTGCATTAGTGAGGGTGGTTTTTGAGATGCAAAGATCTGAGAGCCCTATTTGTAGCACAGCCATGATTGATGGCAGAGTGGGTCTCTCCAGTGTGTGTGCAGGCTTCCCAAGGAACAGGAGTGGTGTGCCTGGGAGAGGGCCCTATCCTTCCATGTCCCCAGTGGGCTGCAGGGCTTCCCTCTCACTCCATGTCCTGGGCTCCTCCCAGGCTGCTCAGTCTCGTTCCCAAGTGCTGCAGAAACCTCTCCAGGGGAGTGCAGTGAGTAAAACCTGTTGTCTTGTCTCAATTCCCAGAGAGGTGCTTCTCATAGAATTTCTGATCTTTCAGATATTTCATTTTTGCTGACTCTCATCTTCTGGACTTGGAAGCAGTGCCATGGAGCTATTTTGGTAACACTGCATTTACATTCTTGTTTCCCTCTGTATTTGCTTTGGAAAAGAAAGGTAAAGGGAGCTGGAGCAGAATACAGAGTATAATATGTCTCTTAATTGCATGCATTCATTTAAAAACAGCCCCACAACTTAATCTGTGCATCAGAATATTTTGAGTTTCAAAATAGTTTGTTGTTGTGAATTATACATGAAGACATCTCTTCTCACTCTTGCTCACATTTTTCTGCCTTTCCAATTAGCACCCTCGTGTTCACATTGTTTAAAGATTAGCTTGGGGTTTTGTTCTTTAAATTCTGGTATACGTCAACGGTCTTTGCAGCTGGACAGCAAAGTAATTGTATGTGCAAGAAAACATGAAAAAACTTAAACCACCACTATGAATTCTGAGAACTAAATCCTTCTTTTTAAAAAAAAAGTATTTGAAACTCTTGTTTTCTGTTTCCCTGCTTCTCCTGACACCACCTTGTATAATATTTTCCAGAAACAAATTGATTTCCATTTTAATAATAAATTTTTTAATCCTTCCCAGAATTGCAGCTGCTGGTACATTGCTCCACACTCTCAGTGATTCTGAAGTTTACCAGCTTTTGTTAACTTCTATCATAAAGATATTAATTTGTTCTTAGGCCAGTGTTGTCCTTCACTTTTGAGTTCTCCTCCTCCTTCATTGTACTCTCCTTCACCCTGATGCACATGTTGCTGTGCATCTGCTCATCTTCATCTGCTCTTCCCATCACACCCAGGTGGTTTCTCTTGCAGCATAGCCTGTCCCTTGGCCATCCTACTCATCTTCCTGTGCCTTTTCAGGCAGGGATGGGTCACTAGAATCAGATGCTTTATCTCAGCTGAGAGCCTGTGCTCTGCATGATAATGCTGGTACTTTTACATCTCTCTAGGGAATTTCCCATGGTCTTATTTTTCCCCCTTTTTCAGATTTACAATGTTGATAATGTATTCACATCCAGAGATCAGGTAGTTCATCTGACTCTTCTACTGTGCTCCATTTCTGGGAAGGGCTAACTGGAAGTTCTTGTTAACCATCTCCAGTGCATAACCATGCAGTTGTGTATGTCCATACTTTGCCTGGTTTCTAATATATCACTCTGGATGCTTCTCCAATTCCAACTCTAATCCTCTCTGCATTGACAGCTCCTCCTGGAGGTCTTTGTAGTTCAAAAGTTGAGTTTGGATTCCTATCAAATGTGGGCTGGTACTTGGACAAGCTGGAGCAATTTAACATGTTTCCAAAATGTCTCCCAATACAAAAGATAATTCTATTTTAACTTCAGCAAGAACACAAAACGAGATGTAGTTCTGCAGATGCAGCTGGCATTAATCCAAGTACCCTACTCAACCCACTAGCTGATTTAGTTGTTTAATTACCTGGCAACACAAATGCTTGAAGATCATGGAGTGTTCAAGATTTGATTTTCTATTATATTTCTTTTTTTCTTGCAAAACTATCACTCTGATAGTGAATTCACTGCGATGGTAGTGCTGAGCTGCTTTTGAATAAAAAGATGATAGGGAGGAAAATAGGACTTTGTAGTCACTGTCTGACCTTCCCTAGTAATCCATGTGTTAGTCTGTGGCAAACCCTGCTGATGGTGCTCATATTGCCAGTTCCTGATGGTGCTGCCACATAGTGTGCATTGGTCTCAAAATAAAGGAGTTAGAAAAGTGTCCAAATGCTTTGTACAGCAGCAGAAGCAATTCTCAAAAAAGGAGAGGAGGAAAAAACAAAACCAGAGCTGACTTGCAGGGAAAGGGGTGGGATTGCAGCCCAGGGTGTCTGTGGCAGCTTTGCTGAAAGACCTGTGAGAAGATGCTCTGTGTACTGACCTGAATCTCTGCCCACTAGGTATGAGAGCTCTGTGCAGGTTGGCAAACTGCAGGACCTCATCAACAGGAGTAAGATGGCCAGGTGTAGAGGACGCTTCGTTTGCCCGGTCATTCTGTACAAGGGAAAGGTAAAGCTTCCTGGGTTACCTGTCTTTGTTGAGAAAATGGAAAATGACCTTTCTGTCTGCTATTTGAACTGTGCAGCCATGTCTTCAGTCACTCATTGCTTTTCCAAATGGTGTGAAAATCTGTGCTTAGGTACAAGCAGGCAGCCTGTAGTAGCAGGTAGCATTTGATGTCTAGGCTGCATAATTTTGTCTGTGGGTGCTTCAGGCTGCTCTCCCCCACCAAATCGTGAGCCTTGCACCAAAGAGATAGCTTTTTGTTTTTTTTTTCTTCTATGTATGTCCCTTCTGAAGTCCTTAAGAGGGTATTTGTCATTTCAGAGGGGAAAGATAATTATTGTCCCTGTTTGTCCCTTACTCTTCTCAGCAGCTCCCTTTGAGTAACTTTGCTCTCTCCAGAGAAATTTCTTTTGTCTGTTCTCTCTGGAGGCAAGATTGCATAAATGGTCTTATGAATGTGTGGGCTTGTCTGCAAGGGGATCTGTAAGAAAGTGAAATTAGATTCATTTTTATGTGAATTACTTAAACTGTGTTGAAGCCCTGTAGGAATAGTCTCATTTAGAATTTAAGTAGTTTAATTCAGTTTTCTTAGTTGAATTTAGAAACACTGTATGAGTAGCAAAATCATACCTGTGACAATTTTAATCTAGCTGAACTGAAGCCATTGTGAGCTGCATCTGCTGACCTTTTTCTGCAGGAGTGAACTGCCCAGAGTCGTCTTGGGACCATCCATAATCTCATCCAGAGGAATGTGGAAATAAGGCTCAAGCAGGGTATTAACAGAGCATGTGTTGCTAACTTGGCAGGAACTGACTGTATTAATGCATTGGAGAACTGGAGATGAAAATATGATTTAAAAACTAGCTACAGATAAAGGCACTTGGGAGTTTGCTGTGTTTGGAGAATCCAATCTGGACCAGGATTGCAGGGCAGACAGCTGAGAGATGATAGCTATAGGTACCAACCCTTTCTATGTAACCTGACAGCAAATAGGCATGATAAAGGAAAGACTCCTTAAGGCTGTGTGATTAATAAAAAAAATCTTCCTCCAGCATATTTGCAGATCAGCAACACTGGCCGGCTGGGGAGAGCTCTATGGGCGCACTGGCTACAACTATATCTTCTCTGGTGAGTGAGGAGCCACTTGTCACTGCATGGTGAGGCTGGGCAGTGCTGGGACAGAGACCTACACACGAGGCCAAGCTCTTCCCAAGACCTGTGAGAGCTCTAGCATGGGCTGCTTGTATCAGGCTTAGCATAGCAGAGCAAAGACTGAAACCTTGTGTCCTGTTTCCTAGCACTGTACTGCAGGATAATGTCACAGCTCGTAAGAACCTCAGTGATGAAGCAGCTTGAGGTTGAAGAGTGAGTTACAGGAAATATGTAGGCAAATACAGGCATCCCAAAGGATTCAGGGTACTGATTCCCAAACGTTGAGGATGGGAATAATGGAGGGAAGAGGATTAAGACTTGCTGTTGCTTGACTAATCATTGGGAATCAATGCTGCTAATGGTGAGATATACTGGACTCCAGGGAAAGCTCTTCAGGGGACTAGTGGCTGGCTGTAGTGTGGGAGCTGAAGCTTGGCTTAAAAAAGCACTGCATACCATTTTTGAGGTGTCCTCTGGCTGTCAGTCGCTGTTTGACCTGCTCAGGTATTTTGCAATGACAAGGAAAGAGTGGGCTACATTAGAAAACAAGGTATTCAGGAAGAGGAAAAGTGGGGAACCACACTTAGGTGTGAAGAGAAAGCACCAAACCATGACCTTTCTGTTTGTGTGCATATCTTGTCAGATTGGGGATCGAGTTGGTTTACAGAAGTTCTTTTTACGTTTCTTGCAGGAGGTTCTGATGATGCTTGGGCAGATGCAGAAGACATTTCTGAGGAAGACTCTGCACTTAGGTTTGTATGCATCATTGAGATGAGGAAAAAGGAGTTTGGACATAAGCTGACTGGCTCAGCCACTCAATTATGCTCTTTTCTGGTTTGGGATTTGGGCATAGGCTTGAGATCCATCACCAGGCTCAGGGGCTTAACTTTTCTTTTGGAAAAGAATCTTCATGGCTGGCTGCACCTTGTGTAGTTGAAGTCTGTTAATCTATTGCCAGAGGGAAGGGCTGGAGACAGGACTATATAGAGCCGTTAAAAAAGGTATTTGAAGGGCACGACTGTGCATCAAAAAGTACATCTCCAGGCTGTAGAAATTGTGTTCTATCTTATGTGTTTGTTGTAGAACAGAGTGAGATGTGGGAAGGGACCGTGAGCACCAAGCTTGCAGTGTCAGTTTGCAGAGTCTGACTCAGACCTATGGAGACAAGGCTCATCCTGTGCTGTTGATGGCTAGAAGTGGTTCAGGGACGAACTGTGGCTCAACTGGGAAGAATCAGAATTTGGTCAGCCTTCCATGCTCACCTTGCTTGCCTTGTTCTGTCTTGCAGAAATGCAGATTCCCAGCTGTTTGATAAGGTCAGAGGGCATGACATCAAACTGCTTCGATACCTGTCTGTCCGATACATCTGTGACCTGATGGTGGAAAACAAGAAGGTGAAATTTGGCTTGAAGTGAGTCTGGGTTCATTTGTTTTTGTACAGGCTTTGGTTTGCAGCTAGTGTAGCCCTTGCATGTGAGTTACTGTCAGGTGTGCACTCAGCATCCTGGGAGCAGTCCCTGGAAGAATTCTACAGCAGGATAGGTTAGTTGATTCTGTAAAGAAAATCCCAAGGTTTTAGGCAACAGAGAATTGTATCAATGGCATAGCTGCTTTCCTTCTGTCTTCTACAGTCTGAGAGGCTCTTTCCCTGTGGAGCTTATAGTAATGAGACAGTCACCCCTTCAGAAGGGAGACAGCAAAGGAGCCCTCTGTGCATAGGAACAACAGAGGGAGATGTTTCTCCTATTTATCTCAGAGAAGAGCTTTAGTGATTTTGGGCTGTACCTTTTTATGTGGATGTGTTGAGTTAGTTCTGTCCCTGCTCACAACTGACTCAAGTCATAGCACAGGGAGATGCAATAGGTAGTTTTTTGGATGCTGGTATCTGTGTGAAAAACACACTGTAAATATTTGCTGTTCTCCTCCTGTCCTGTGCAGTGTGACGTCTTCTGAGAAGGTGGACAAAGCTCAACGTTATGCTGATTTCACACTTCTCTCCATCCCATATCCAGGTACAGGAATGATGTCCAGAGGGATTCACGAGGGACAGGTGACAATCTGTTTCTGAGGTCTGGGGAATGACTCTGTGTGTGTATATGTAAATGACCATGACTTGCTGAATGTTTCCTGTGTTCCCTCTGGAGAAAAACTCCTTTTAAACTGAGAACAGTGCAATGAACCTGGATGCTCTGGCAGAGTGAGTCAGCATTAGGCACTCTTTGAGGTGGCCAAATAATTTCTCAGCAATCCTTATTAATTCAAGCACGGAGGAAGAATCCCAGAGGTGGAGCTGGTTAAGATGGCCTTTGACATCTCTGCAGCTCCAAACTACTACTTGATGCAAAATATATATCTTGTTCTCTGTTATGTAAAAACCCAATTCTTAGGGGTAATTTCTAGTCTAGTGTTCCAGAGCTCCACTGTAAGAAATCCTCAGTGCAGAACAGTTCACCTGAGCCTGCAGTGTACAACAGAGGCAGTTCTTTGCAGCCTGTCTCCCTGGCTATATCCATCCCTGTGCCTAGCAACCACTGCTGGGTCACTTGCACTCTCACAGATGAGCTGAATATTCTTGCTGATGTCAGGCTTGGCGACAGGACCAGATGCAAGGCTGCTGTGCTTGAGGTCTGTCTGCAGACTTTTCTCCCTAGTGCACAAAGAAAGGGAGAGGAGGAAAAAACAAAACCCAGCAAAACTCTGGTGGATGATCCAGACCCAGACTTCTCCTTGATTGCTAGTTGTTGCTCTTAAACATTTTTTTTTAAAAGTGTATTTCCTTTTATACAGTAATTAATGACAATTCAGAGAAGATTTTTATCGAGCTTGCCATGCAGGTTGCCAAAGTGTACAGAAATAAGAGTATTACTGGTTTCTGTGGTACATAGCACAGATGTATTTTGCTGCTGCACACATCACCAGACTTGGAACACGGGAAGGAATGTGTACACAGGTCTTCTGTAGGCCTGTAAGGAATGAAGAAGTGGTGACTCTACAGAGTTAAGCTGCATAGTTGTATTTTTATGGGGATCTGCATATGGTAAGCAATATTATTCAGTGGTGGTCCCTCCTCTTCTGCCCTCTGGGGCAGCTGCTTTCTTTTAGCAGCTCTTCACTGCCATGCTAGAGATAAACCTTATAAAACTGCAAACACTCCCTGCAGATGTTGCCTGATTTCAGCAGTGCTGGTCCATGGGGAAACACTGTCATTCTGTTAAATCTAAGACGTACACATCTAAGGATCAGCAACCCCTCTAGTGACTGGCCAAATGCCATCATACATTCTTATTGATGTTTCTAGGGTTGCACGGAAAGAATTTCTGTTTTGTAATTTGTTTCTGAAGTTATTCTGAGATCCTGTCCCTTAGGTGAGCAAGGAAATGTCCAGACAGAGTCATAGAATTGTTTTGGTTAGAAAAGCCCTTTAAGATCATTGTGTCCAATCATTAACTCAGCGCTGCCCAGTCCCTCACTAAACCATGTCCCTGGGTGCCACATCTACCTGTCTTTTAATACCTCCAGGGCTGGTGACTCCACTCCTTGCTGAGGGTGCACTTGATCTTGCATCCAGATCATCAGTAAAAATATTAAACAGGCCTGGCTCCAGGAGAGCACCACAAAACTTGGGGACCAGACACCAACTGGATTTAACTCCATTCACCCCCACTCTTTGGCTCAGCCATCCAGGCAGATTTTACCAAGCAAAGACTAAGAACTGTCTGGAGTGAAAGATTTGAGTTAAAATGGGGTATCTGTAGAAGCTTTTGGTATTTGTGGATGCCAACACTTATGCCATAATCCCCCATTCTCTGCATGAAGTCGTTGTTTAATTGGAGTTAAATCTCAACTGACAGACTGTGTCCTGACTGCATATTTGAGGATTAGTCCTGTCCTTGCACAAGGATTCTTTTCTTTTTTTTTTTTTTTTTTTTCCAATTGAAGTTACTTGTGGCTTGTGGGGTGGGAATCTCTCTCCATGTTCTGTGCCTGGCACTGGGGTGTCTGGGTGGTGTGGGCACTGTGGCACTGCTGAGGTGTACACAGCACACTGGGAGAGGTGTTTTGTGTAGCCTGCAGGCAGCTGCAGTGCTAATGGTGCTGCTCAGCTGTGACTAAGTGACTGCAGCAGACTTCAAATAGTTGTTTGAGAAGAGCTGAGCCAAAGGACACTCTTCAGGAGGAGAGGGCTTGGGGCACCGTTTGGATGTGGTTATGTACCCCCTTCCTTCAGATGGGGTAAATCCCATGTTTGAAAGAGAAGGCTTACATGTGAGAGAAATCAAGCCACTTCTGACAGAGCCCTTTCTTGTTACCTGCACCCTGTGAAAGTTGGCTTTCCCCAGGGCTCTGCCAACACCTTCTTTTGGCAGTTCCTTCTCATTCAGCATGTCAGGCTGGTGCCTTAGATCTGTGCAAAAGTCCATAGCCCTGCAAAACATAGCTCCTTGGTGAAACCTTTTAGTTCAGGAAAAAATTAAATCAGTCCCTCAAGCTCTCCATGTGCTGTATTTGGAGTTTGCCCTTTGCTGTGTGAGTATCTGTGCTGTTAGGTGCCCTGGGATGTTGTTGCTGGAGGCTGTGCTGCACAGTGTACTGAAGATTACTGCTCTTCTCTTCCCACAGGCAGCAGTTTTGATTGGTTTGGATTTCTGGAGCCTGGAGCTGCCAGCACTCCTAGTCCCACAGGGCACTTCACTTGTTAGATACCAGTTAGCTGAATTGTTGTTCATTATCTCCTTTCCTTGCAGGCTGTGAATTTTTTAAGGACTACAAAGACCGGGATTATACAGCTGAAGGTCTCATATTTAACTGGAAACAGGTACATGGATGTTACTAAATGGAGAGCTGTGTGTTTTACTGGGCTTAAGTCTTGCCTCCCAGTTCCTTGGTGAGGGTGTGTGTGTCATGTGCCTATTTCTGATCACAAGGAGGAAATCAACAGGACAAACAAAACAGATGGGGGATGTACTAAATTATTGATTGTAAAATTAATATGTAAAATAAATGAATCATTATCCTGAAGGTATCTAGGGTGCTTGACTTCTGATGGAAGCTAAGGGTTCCTCCCAGTTTTGAATTTTGACTTTGTTAATAGCCTTTGTTCTCAGTTATTTCTTCATATTCTGTCTCCTGCTGAGGGGATGGTTGAGTGGGGCAGTCTTACAGAAATTCAGAGGCTAATATGCCTAGCTTTCACTGTTGAGAGCACATAAAAGCTCCTGTTGTCAATTAGTCCTTCCAAGAGTCTGAGTTCATTCTAATTAGTCTTCAGGATTTTGCATCCAAAGATACTTTGCTGAGATGTTTTCTTCTCATGCACCATTTGGCATTTTTTATCTTGTTTTTTCTTCTGGAGCTCACTCCAAGTGATGACTTTTCTCTGACCAACTGTGTTTTGGTTTTTTCCAGGACTATGTAGATGCTCCATTAAGTATCCCAGTCTCTCTGACCCAATCTCTGAATATTGATTGGAGCGAGTACCAGGTGAGCAAAGTGGATGTCTCTGTAGGAGGTCAGGGATGTATTAAAGAAGAATCAGGAGAGATTTGAAATCTGACTTGCTCCTATTGCTGTAATCTGGCTCACTTCATAGCATCCCAGTGGGGGCGAGGCAGTTCAGAACAGCAGTGGAAATCCTGTACCCAAAAGCTCCGTGACTTGCTGTGCCCTGAGGCAGCTGACTGTGAAGTCAAACCTTTTTCTGTAGCTTTCGAAAATTTGCAATCCATTAGAGGGATAGGTTGCTAACAAAAGTAAGGAACAAGACAGGAAACAGCAGTATTACCTGTTTTCAGTCTCAGCATGACATGGGCCTGCCCTGGGCAGACTGCCTTGGCTGTGGGAAGTCTTGAAAGAGGTCAACCTTCTCTTCTGTGAGCAGAGCCAAAGAGCTGGGCACCTTCATGGATATGCAAGGTGCCTTCCTATGGGAGAGGAGTAAAGAATCATAACTGACCATGGCAGGTCTCCACTCCTTCTTATGGACAACCTGGCAAACAGCAATTGAACTCCTGTTTGCTCAAGCTTCAAAGTCTAGCTTTGTTGACACCAGGGAGTATCACCTTATACTACTGATTAGTATGCTCCATTTCACACATCAGTGGATCTACCAGGTTTTGTGGGGATTGGCTGTGCTGGGGCATGTCACGCTGCTGTGCCCTGTGGCTGGAAGCACCACAGAACCAGCAGAGCTCCCTGTGCTGGGTCAGTGTTTGTTGTCAGTGGTGTAAATACTGTTTAAGTGCCAGCATAAGCAGAATCACAGAAAAGCTGGAGCAGAACTAATAGAACCACAGCTTGTTTATGCCTACAAACTTGTCCACTAGAATACTGAGCAGCCAGTATTTTAAAAGGGATATTAAAAATTGAAGAGGGTGTAATAAATAGATGCAGAAATGATTTGAGGCCTGGAGAACATGCTTCACTCAAAACTGAAGTTCTCAGTCTGTTTAGCTAATCACTTAGGTGATGGAGGGTTGACTTGATTAATGTGTAAGTACATTTGTAGGGAGAAAATAGTAATTCTAAAGCACTCTTCAATCTGGAGAAGAAGAGCTGCACAGGAAGCAATATCTGCATTTGAAATCAGGACTTCAGATAAGAAAAAGCAGTCTTGCATGTTATTTTTGAGGATAATCTGCTGGAACATGCTGCCAGAGGAGTAATGAGCTGTCACCCCTCTTTGAGATGCTTCTCCGGGCAAAGATGTTGCCAAGTGCAAGCTTCAGGCTTTACGTGGGGCAACTGAAGAAAACTTTCTCATTTGTGATATAGAGAGATCAGACTGGATAATTGGATGATGCCTTCTAAAATAAGCAGAAGATGGATTGAATTGAGCAGATAAAAGATTTTGTAATTATGTGTTTTCCTGCTGCAGGCTGATTGTGTTCCCTGTTTCCCTACTGTTCTGTGGCTCTGCAGGCTTCACAGCTGAGCTATGTGTTCTTTGTCTGACACTGATCTTCAGCATGGTTGTACACAGCAAGGGTTCTGTTGCTTGTGGTCACATGTCACTTATACCACTAACACTTCTGTCATGAAATGTGTCCCATTCTGCTTTTTTCCTTTGTGATGTGATGGTCAAGTGACAAGCTTGGGCTTGTTCTGATGTTCTTCACCTGTCTGTCCTGTAGTACTGGAGTTCTCTGAGTTCAGAGCCCTTCTGTAGTTCCTGCTGCTACTTGGGAGTTACTGAAGAAGTCCAGTGCCTGTCTGGAGGATGGATGAGGGTCATCCCTCTGCCAGCAGCCTGCTGGGGACATTTCAAGGACCACAGAGTTTTGAGCAAAGTGCTTGGGGTTGTGAGAACAGAACACTGGCCTTGGCCTGCACATCCCATCGTGCTGCTGGCATTGCACACGTGGCTGGAATGTGGCTCAGCCACTTGGTAAAGTGCACGTGTGCAGAACTGAGTCAGTGCTCTGCAGGTGTTTGCTGCCTCTCTGAGCATGGGCTGCTTGGAGCTTTGGGGCTGTAGGCAAAGCAGCTCCTCTGGCAGCCAGGAAGATGGTAGAGATGGCCTTTTGTTGTTCTATCTGCCTACCTACTCTCCTCCCAGAGTGCCTTTTGCAGAGGATGGGGGGGATTGATACAAAGGGGAATTCAGTCACTTTGAGGAATGGCCACGTGGTTATTTCTGCTTTGCTGCTGTTCTGGATAGAGCAGCTCTGAAATGCAGAGCAGCCTTTTGCTGTGACCCTTACCATCAACATTCCTCTTTCTGCAGAGCTGGGACCTCATACAACAGACACAGAACTACCTGAAGCTGCTGATCTCCATTATCAATAGTGATGGTAAGGCAAACTCCTTGCTCCCAGCAGTGTAACTGGAGCAGTCACTGTCCCAGCTGATGAACAGCTGATGGTATTAGTGCCACTGTGGATCAACTCCCAATACAGATATCACTTTTAATTCTCTCCCTTCAAAACAGGGTGGTGGTCCTACCATCTCAGAACTCCAGCTCCCCTATTAGAGAGGGACTTGCTGATCCCTTAGAAACCTTTTCTTCCTGAACATGAAGGATATCTGAAAACTCAGCCTATTGTTTTACTACTTTAAACCTGCAGAGAAGGAACATTGTGTCTTTGCTTTTTGACTCTTGCTCTTGTTTTTCTGGTTACCTGTGTTTTATCTCCCCAACACAGGATATCACTTGGTGCCTGTTTAAGAGCCCCTTCCACCCCCTTTCATCATGGACACCCCAACTCTTCGAAGAGTGTCTGTTGCCCTGTGTGGCATCCCATGCCCTCTGGGCACTGTGACCTAACATGGATTGATGGAGCCATGGCTGGCTCTGACAGCATGGTCAGCTATAATCTCCTACAGCAGCTGTGTTGAGACACACTGCAGGTTTTCTGTAGGGTGTAGGATTTGTGCATTTTGTGTGCCTCTGCTCAGTGTGCAGCAGGAATGTTCAGTTGGAGCTGTTTTCTCACCAGTGTAGGAATAGATTATGATAGTGGGCTAGAGCTGGCTAAGTGTATGTTCAGGGTAGTAAAGTGATGTTCATACCTAATGACTCTGTGTCCTGAGCAGCTGTCAGGACCAGAGCAGCACATCAGCTGGTGCTGCTGACAGCCCAGGACACTGAGCAATTTGTTGGCTACTGTATTTAAGACAGAATGTTCTGACTGAGCTCTGCTCTTGAGCCTGGGCTGTGGGTACAGAGAGTAGCTTATCTCTACAGATTTGCCATAGAGAAGTCATTGCTGTCATTGCAACATCCTTTTTTTCCCTTCTCCTTCCTCCCCCTACCCAGATGACAGCGGGCTCCTGGTGCACTGTATATCCGGCTGGGATCGGACGCCTCTCTTCATCTCCCTGCTGCGCCTCTCCTTGTGGGCTGTGAGTACCTGGCTGAGTCCCTCTGTTTCTGGGGCTGATTGCCTGGAGGGTGAGTGACTGTCACCAGGAAGTGGTGGTGGAGCTGTTAATGTTCCTGATGTTCCTTTGGATGTGCTGTCACAGGCAGGTAGAGGAGGATGGGCACCCTGGATCACCGTGACAGTTTTCAGCAGATCATGAGTTCCCAATTTCTAGTGCCCAGGGCTGCTGCCTGAAGGCTGTGTTGTTTGCTTTGCAGGATGGGCTGATCCACACATCCCTGGAGCCGTCTGAGATTCTCTACCTGACAGTGGCCTATGACTGGTTTCTCTTTGGGTAGGCATGATAAGTTTTACTTGCATGTGCATCCCTGTATAACAGGGGAGAAGCCTTGAGGGGTCGTCTTTGATGTTTGTTCACAGCTGGAGGTTGATGTTTAAGCAGCTCCCAATGAGCTGGGACAAGAAGGGCTGGTGCCTTTTTTTTTTTTACCTGAGGGCTCAGGCATCTGACTGTTCTTGACAGCTTGTACTCTTCCACTGATTCTGGCAAGTGACAGAGCTTCCCTTGCTCTCGTTCCAGGCACATGTTAGTCGATCGACTCAGTAAAGGAGAAGAGGTGAGTGTTGGGTCTGGGGCAGTGGCTGAGCACTCCTTTGTGTTCTCAGGATATCTGTTTATGGTAGCAGCATTCACTGCCTGCTCGTGGTAGTGTCAGTGGTATGGCTGGGCTTTAAAAAGATTGTTCAGGTGCTGGAAATATGAGGTAAGAGCCTTGCTCTGTCACTTTGTGATGCATAAGTTGTGGGGTTACTTCTCTCTCAGGCTACAGTTTTGTTGAGGGGTATCACTCCTGCCAGTTTCTCTCCTGTGCCATTAGTGTTCAGGCCCCACTTCAGAGGGTGCTAGGACTTGCTGTTCAGCTCAGCAGTGAGGAGGATGCCTAAGGGGTGTGACTCCTTGAAAATAAAGCTGGATAGTCTTGTGTGCTTGTCCTGAATGCCAGTCCTGCTGCCTGGATGCTGCAGCTGCATGTGGCTTGCATGCCATCACAGGCCCATGGAGCAGCTTGTGCTGGTTCCAGTGTGTGAATTTGGTGAGATGTGTCTGTGGGTGCATATTTGGATCTGGGATGCACTTAAAATTAGTGGAAATAATTCTCTTCAAAATTTTTCACTGTTCAATAGCAAGAAAAGATAGCTCTGACTATAGTTGCAGTATAGTGCACTGTCGTTTCTGAATAGAAAAGAGGCAGGGTCTGTTGCTACTCCCCTGCTCCTCAAATTCTCACCTTACTAAGGAATCTTCTGTCTTCAAACAGTAGAGACAGGACCCTGGCCTATTTTCCATCCTTCAGGGGTACAGAATCCCCTGAAAGATTTGGTATCATTCTTCTTATTCGTTCCTTTCCTGGAGTTCTGCTGCCTTAACTACACTGTTCTCCCTTGAGAGCTCTGCTCTGGTGCCTGCTTGGTCATGGGTGGAGTCAGTAGCTGCAGCAGGAGAGGGGGTGCCTGGCTGCCTCTGGCACTCCCTGCTCCCCACTTCTCCCAGGAGAAGGGCACAGCTCTGCACGGGTGGGTGAGGTGGCAGAGGCACAGTGGGGTGAATGATGCAGAGCAGACTGGGGTGTGGCAGGGCACGAGCTTGAGGCCACAAACGTTGTAGGTACCTCCTGCTTCCAGATGTGGTACTGGTGTGCTGCTGAGGTGGAGTGTGTGGCTCTGACTGTGCAAATCCTGCTGGGTTTGCTGCTTACCTGGGTGTGTAAGCAGCTGCTGCCATCTCTGTTCCATTCTGCACTGATGGCATTAGTACCTGCTGTGGGCTTGCAGCATGTGTGCAAGGCATTAATAAGGAGAATTCTTGTTCCCCTTTCCTTCTGGACCTCCCTGTGGCAGGGAGCAGAGGGGCAGTTTACATGGAAGAGAAGGCCCAGGATGGGATGGTGGCAGCCCATGGCATACTGGAGGCTGGTAGCTGCAGATTTTTTGCTATCTCTTCCTGCCAGCACTTCCTCACCAAGATAAGAGGCTGCATGGAGCCTCGGGTTCATTCCTGAACCGCTCTTCTCTTTCCCTTTGCTCAGATCTTCTTTTTCTGCTTCAATTTTCTGAAGCACATCACCTCTGAGGAGTTCTCTGCTCTGAAGTCACAGAGGTAAGGAGCCTGTGCTTGCTGCTGCATGGGCTACAGAGCCAGGGAGCTTGTTAGTGCTGCTTCTTTGGGGAGATGGAAGCCCTGGTGTCCTGGCCCAGTTTTCTTTAATTTATTCTGCACTCTGAAGGCTGCAAAACGGGGCCGAGGCTTGTGAGGTGCCACGTTGTGCTCTGAAAAACTGTCCATGCTGAAATGTGCTCTCTGTTTAATGACTGTCCGTGGCTGCTTTAGCACGGATGAGCCCAGAGATGTGTGCTCAGGCTGCACAGCAAGCTCCATCAGGCACTGGTGGGCACAGAGGGGTGGCTGATTTTTACAGACTGCCCAGCATAAACCCTTCTTGTTTCAGGAGGGACAGAAAGAAGCAAAGCCCACCCTGGATGCTCTGAATAAGTACATCATGTGCCGTGTTGCCTGTTGCCACCTTCTCAAAGCATAGGGAGTTTGGGTTGGGACTGTTAGGAGTCACAGAGTGCACACTGGCCCATCCTCTCCCCATGGCCCCTGCATAGCTAATTCCCCACTACTCTGGTTTGCTGTGTGTGACAGAGACCTGGCTATGGCCAGCCTCCACACTACCCTGAGGTGTGCCTGAGGTAACTTTGTCTTTCCTTCCCCAGAAGGAAGAGTTTGCCATCTGGCTTCACCCTGGAAGAGATCTGCATGCTCAGTGAGTGCTGCTGTCAGGCATCAGTGCCCCTGGGTGCTGCTAATGGTTCATTGCTTGTGGGCTTGGGTTCCCAGCTTCAGGGATAACCCCAAATGGGTGTGCTGTCTGTGGGGCCTTGCAAGAACACAGGGCACAGGAAAGGGTACTGCTTAAAGGGAGAGAAAGTGAGTGAAACCAAACTGGTCTTCAGGTAGCTCTGTTTTCTTCTCTCTAGAGCAGAAAGACCGAGGCAGCACCACAAGCCTGAGCAGTGACTTCTCCCTGGGGTTGGAAAGTTCCCCTGGAGCAGCTGGGAGCTTTACTTACGAAGCAGTGGAGCTGATGCCAGCAGGAGCACAGGCTCAAGCAGCATGGTGAGGAGATAACCACTTGGTGGGCTAAACTAAGGGGGCTGGCTCTGGACCTGATAGAAAAAAATATTTCTGAAGTGTCTTGCCGTCCAGGTCTGCTCTCTGTAGCATGGATTCCTTACAGTGGGGGGAAGATTTGGCTGTCAGAAGCTTTGCTGCAACTTGTACCCCAGAGCTCCTGCACCAAAAATTGGAGTCCAATCCACGTTAAAAGGCTGTCAGGCTTCTTCAGGGATGCTTCTAAGTTTGTACATAGATGAGAGTAAAGCACATTTATTTCATTTTCACCAGTTTCACAGTTAAGCTTCATCCACAAAGGATTGCATTACTTTTAAAAGATGGTTCCAAACTACTAGAAAAATTACATTTGACAGCAGCCTCCCCCGGGAAAAGTGGAGATGGTTTAGCTGCCCTAAAATGAAGCTTAATCAGAGTTTAGGGAAGACATTATACATGGAGAGTGTCCACAGCTAGTGGGAGTTGGGCTGAGTGGCCAAGAATTCCCACTGAATTTTAGCCCCTCTACCACCATGAGGCATGGGAGCTGAAAGCAGGTTCCTGCCTGCAGCAGTGCTTAGAGACATTTCCAGGGCAGAATACAGAATTTTCCGTACTGCCTCTTGATAGAGGGTCACATAGGATTTGCCTGGGGATGCAGGTGGCTGTCTGGAAGCAGGGAAGGTGTCTGGAAATTCTGCTGCTCTGGAACAGGTATTGGACTTGCTTGTGGAGTTTCTGGTGCTGTTTGGGGATTTCAGAGCCTTGCTGTAAGGTTGCCCCTCTCAGTTTAATTTTTCTCTCCTCTCCCTCAGCACATGTGAAGATGCTATTTTATGTTGAAATTATTTTAAATTAAATCTGGGTTGTGCTGGAGGCATTTGAAGTCCTTTGGGACTGAGCTTGCAGCAATGCTAGTGGCAGCAGCCTTTCTAAAGCACATTGTATATTCAGTTTAAAGTGCTGAGAAGGGAAGGGAGAATATCCCTGCAAAATCACAAAATGGAGATGGAGGGTCCCAAACCCTTTGCCAAGTGAGCAACTCGAAGTCTTCTAAGACACAGAGCCTACCTATCCACATCAAAGCAACTGCATCAAGTAGAGAACAACTTCTCAGTTGCAGGGTAGTGAACTAGAAGCATTCATGTTGCTCTGAGTGCTCAGGACATGCAGACTCGATTCTGCTGCACAGAACCTGTGTGTGCTTTTTACAAGATGTGAAGTCACCAGGGTATGCTAGAGGAGACAGCTGCACTTCTATGGGTCAGGGCTCGATTTTGCAATGTGTTTCCTAACTCTGGGTTGCTTTTATTTCTGTAGGACACATCAGATTGTGTTGGGGCTTGCAGCTGCTCTGCAGGGATGGTTTGGGCCATGCTGGGGGACATGAGCTTGGGAAAGGGGAAGGCTGTGAGCCTTGCCGTGAGCGCTCAGTGAGGAGACTGGTCCTGGATGTTTATTGCAGGCTGTTGTGGCTCTGTAGTCTGAAGAATACATAGGGCTTGCTACAAGCTGGATGAGCTGGGCTGTGCATTGCATGAGGGAATGTACTTTGTTGTGTTGCCCTGAAAACAGGTGGCCTCACAGTCTCTGTGCAGGGAGAGGCATTTGATTTTTAGCTGTTCAGACCTGTTTCTGCAGGCTGTACTTGGAGATGTTGGCAGCTATGATAACATGAGATGGATAGAGCTTAAGAGAGGCTGTGGTGTGATGTTTGAGGGTGGACACCCTTCAAGAAATGAAGAGAGGATATCGCACTTTCCACTGTACAATGAGCCTGTCTATAGCTGCACTTGCTGACAGTGCTTGAGATCTCAAAGCTGAGATGCCTTTCCATGTTTTAGGAATAATGACATCTTTTCCCCTTGAGTTTGCTTTAGAATTTTTTTTTACTTTGTACATAGGGAGGTCTTTTTCCAATTCAGTGCGGTCTAGGATGGGGAGAAATTCTTGGGACTCTTCCAGAGAAAAAATAAAACCAAACAACTTAAGAAGGAAAATCTTCTGAATGTGGAGCAGCAGTGATGTGCATTAGTCCCAAATGTGTATTTGTTTGGCATGTAGTTGGATGGTACCGTGAGCTAAGGTCTGATGCAGCAATGAGCAGTGATCATGACTGAGTCTTAATGTGCTGGCTAGGAAAGAAGCCAGAGCTCTTTGGGCTTTCAGCATAGACAGAGAGAGAACTGAGGTGTACCTACATCTGGAGTGACTGTCAGCAGTAAGCACATGGTCAGAAGTGTGGTCAGTGGTGCCCAAGGGGAATTGCTAAAAGGGAAAATAAAATAACACTGGTGGTGTGCGCACGAACGCCCACCTGGGCTGATACACTCTGTGGAGTTGGAGCAGATTGAAATGGTCTTTCCCCGCTGGGAGGCCCCTTGCTCAAGGCATTCTTGCTGCTAGACTAAACAAAGAATCGCTGTGTGTGTGTGGGCTGATGCATTCTCCTGTCTCTGATTCCCAGGTCACGTGGATGGTGATCTATAATAGAGTGGGCTAAGATGGGTTGAGCTCAGTGTACCCCCTCCCTGAGCGTTCACCCGTGACTCATGGTTCCTTGGGAGGGAGGAGGGCGGGTTCAGTGGAAACAAGAGCTTGTAGCTGCTGGGCTTAACTCCAGCCTGTGGTGGAAAGGCTTCCTAGCTGGAGTACTTAGAAGTCAGCTTTCTCACCCACGTCCTCTATCCCTCAGGAGGAAGAGTTGTGCATCGTCACCACAAGCCGTGCTCTGGAGCAGGGCACAGCAGTCTGAAGACAGGCTGTCTTCCACAGGGATGGTTGAAGTCAAGTCCTCCAGCTCCTCCTCATCAACCCATTCTGATAACTTCCTGAGGATTGGAAGCAGCCCACTAGAAGTGCCCAGATCCAGGTGAGATGGGACGGAGCAGGGCATTTCTCAGCAAAATGAGTGTCTGGTAAAGGGAGCGCAGGGCTGCACTTGAGTGGCTCTGGAAACACTGGAGCACCTGTGTTTGTATCTACGGACAAACCTCGGGAGGCCTGTTTCTCTCCAGTCTGACCTTGTCTGAATGCTAGCCATTAAACACAGACACTCCTGCCTGAGCCCCTAGAGGAGCAAGGAACTGTGCTGATAACAGCCAGCTGTCTTATGCCTGTCTGCAGCGCATGCCTCAGTTCTGAGCTCTGGTATCTCTGCATCCTGCATGCTTACAGATCACAGCACTTTCTCTGTCTAAAGCATCCACCAGGGTTTGAAATGGCTGTGGTGTTTGGGGAAGGAAGCTTTTCAAACCAAGCAGACCTCACTCTGCCTCTATCCTGTCCCCCTTTTCACCTGCTGACCCTCCTGATGACGCAGGGTGGAAAAAACTTGGTGCTGGTGCCAAGCAGAGGTAGGAATCTGCTGGGAGCAAGCTGCAAGCACTGTGCCAGCACAAAGGATTCTGCACGGAAGGCTGTGTGTTCCTGCTGGGGAATGGGGACCCTGGAGCTGAGCCTAATCTCATGCTGTGACAAAGGCACCCTTCTGGAGTCTGACACTGCGATAGGGCAGAGGCGAGCGGTGAGCTGGCCTAGGGAAGAAAGAGCAGAGCCTGTGGAGCAAACACCATGTGTTTAGGCCAACATGGAATAAAGAGACTCTGAGATAAGAGGTTGCTCTTAACAGTGTCAAATGCTCACGTAGCCTCTGCAGGTTTTTCTGATGAGTCTTTCTCTAGTGATTCTGAATCAGCCACCAGCCAAATCTGAGTACTCTCTCATCATATGAAAAATAAAATTACAAACAAGTAAAGCATTGAAAATTTATAAGACTTTTCTTAACAAGTGTCTCTCAATTCCAGAGAAAAACCCCAGTGTCTGACAGTTTTCATAAATGATGCTAACTGTTCTCCCCAGGGAAAGACATCAATAGGAGGGGTTTGAATTGTTGCTGGGGCCCACCTCTGCATTTTCTGTGAGATGAAAAGAATCTCCCAAGAAGAGAAGAAAACACTGGAAAGGAAACAGCTTGTCTTGGGAGCTGCTTTGTTTACAATGGTGGTGCCACAGTTCCTGTGTGTGGTCCCATGCCATTCCCAAGGCCTGACAGGCTGTTCAGTGCTTGCTGGTAGCAAGCTTGCAGCAGTGCTCAGGAAGAAGCAGCTTGTAGTGCTTCAGCCAGACTGCTCTGCAAGAGCAAAGAGGAGAAACAGGAGTAAGCAGAAGAGCACCATAGTGAGGGTTGCTGTTCCCTCTCAGACACTGTCATGGGTTGTAGTTTCTGGGTTCTAAGCATGGTATGTTTTCTCCTGAAAACGGTTCTGTCATTCCACTTGGCCTTTGGTCTCCCTGCTTCAACTGTGGTAGTCTGAATAGTCTGAATTGGTCTGGTAGATAACACAGTACCTTCAGCCACCATTTTCTGCCCTGAAAGAAACTATGAGTCCCATTTTGGGTGGAGGACTGTGATGGAAGTAAGAGATAAATTCTGAAAAATTGTGATACTAAGATGGAGAAGCAGGAGCACAGAGACTGATCAGGATGCCAAAAATACCTTTATTTGTGCAGTGCTGCTGGCACTGCGGGTCAACACCCAAGGCTCTTGAGATGAAGAAACCACTGTACTTGACTTCCTAAGCCTCTGTTTCTGTGGCCATAGCAACAAACACTTTCCTCAACTGCTGCTGCAGTGGTTAAAATGGTTGCCTGTGAAATGCCAGCAGATCTCCTTCAGGTAGTTCAGGTCAAAAGCCCATTCCAGGTGCTGACAGGCAGGAGAGCTCTGGAGGGAACAGAAAGGCAGGTCAGCAGGATACATGAGCAGGGCCTGGGAGGGGGAAATGGGGCTGTCCTAAAAGAAGGGATCACAAATGCTCCAGACATTAGGAGCCAAGCCCCTCTCCTGGCCAGGCAATGTCAACAGGCTGCTGCTGTCACATTACCAGCCCAGCTTATGAATCTTGCTCTGATTCAGAGGTCCTGGGTACCTGTAAATCCCAGGATGGTTCTTATTAGGCAAAGCAGTACAAAGGCAATTCCTATCAGTCTTTCTAGCTTATTCCAACATAATGGTAAGATCAGATCTGCGGAGAGCAAACACACAGGAAGATATTGCATAGACTATTTGCAGAGTAGGACAAGGTGCTGTTTGTTCTGCAGAGAGCTCTGAGTAAGGCAATCAATGTGCCTCAAATTGAACCCCCTGCATGTGATGGGGTTGCAGTTTGCAAACCTTTTCCTGTATTTGCATTTGACACTAGCAGTCTGAGCGTCCCATGACACTGCAGAAAAAAAATCTGTATCTGTGTCAGGGATTTAGCGTGTGTCTGCATGGCTCTAATGTGGATTAGCAGCTGGATAATCTTTGGTTGAATGTGCTTTTGCTAAGTCAATTAAACAAAACCCAAAGTACTGTGATCTAGAGAGTTGCTATCTGGAGGAGTTAAATTACAGAGGCTCTGCTTTGACCAGCAGTCACAGGGAACTCCCTTTCTTAAGGGCTGCAGATGGCTCAGCTGTGGGTCTGGAGGGAGCAGAGTGGGACAGAGAAGCTGCTGCCCCTTGGCTTTGGGTGTTTTGTTGCTAGTGAGAAGACTGTCTGCAGTGTGTGTCTTGCTCCTTACGGCCGCCTCACTCGGAAGGTGTATCTGCAATGTGACAGCTTGGGGTAGTGACCACAGCAGGAGAGGAATTGTTTACAGGAATGTTTTCTGGAATTATTGCACGACCATGCCACAGAACGGGCTTGCTGGCTGGCACATGACTGTGTGCTGCAATCAGAAGTGGTGCTCACAGAGAATGGGCTGCTCGGGCACTGTCCCAGCCTGTAGATAGCTGTCTGGGATCCAGCCAGGGCTCCAGCTCTTGGCAGGGTGCCATACTCCTTGCCAGCATTTCCCACGCAAAGGTGGGAAGGGCTGCCCTTTACTCCAGGTTGCCATAGTCTGCCTGTACATACAGAACCTACTTAATGCTTCAGTTTGAGGCAAGAGCATATGCTGGCAAATGAGCTGCTTCCCAAATAGTCCTAGGTGTGTGGAAATACGTCAGGTGAGCGGGGGCAGCAGGGGCAGGATGGAGCCTAGCTGTTGGCACTTGGCACTCATCTCAGTTATGTATTAAGAAAGGGAAGGATCCCTGACTGTTGCTCTGCCTCCGGTATTGACTCTTCTCTGGCAGGCAAATGAGTGTCCATGTGCTCTGAAATACTCTGTCTTGTGCAGCATGTTGCATGGGAAGCACTGACCTAATTAAAAGGAACCATTCCAGGTTAGGAGCAGCCAGTTTATGGCCTGCGAGAGGTCCCTCCTTGTGTGAAGGAACAGCTTGCAGCTCATCTATGTTTTGCTAATCTAATTTAGTTAATCTTGCACTTTTGAGGGAGTTTCTTCCCACTCATGGACCTGAAGAGGTGGGTGTGTGAAGCTCACTTTGATTCTTTTTCTGTCTGCCATTAGATGTCTGTGGCAGAGACAGCAACTTGAAGACTGGCTGTACCTCTAACCATGTCAGCTTTGCTGCTGTTGTCCTGCTGCTTCCCAAGACTGTGCTGCCCTCACTCCTAGCCAGCCTCTGGCATGGCTGTCATGTATTGCAAGGCATGCTGTTCTTAAAGACTTGGGAACTGGTTCTGGTGTCCTAGCAGTTCCAGCTTGTTCCAGGGGCCTTGCTGAAGCTCTTTGGGGGCCTCTGCATTAAGACTTTACAAGAAGTATTCAGGGTAGAAATTACAGGAAGACTTTAGCACTGACTGGATTGCATTAGGGTGCAGTCCCCCCCAGACACCTAGTCTTAGTCTTGAGTCAAGCTCAGCTTTTGAGAAGCTCTGCTGCCATTGCAGTGTGAACACAAAATTTCTTATGCTATGCCTTCCCGGGCTTGGCCCCTGCTGTCTCTTGAGGCTATTCAAGATGCTCATTGATTGTGATGTTCCCTCAGGAGCCTCCCTTGAGAAGGCTTTGGGGATAGAGGCGAAGATCTGCTACAATGTCTTAGCTCTGCTGGCCAGGCTGAGATCTCTGGGTCAGGAAAGAAATTACCTGGACTCATTTGAGAGTTAATCAGTTTATTCAATTAATCAACAAGTGTCTGTTTTGCTGCCTGGAGGCAAGGCAGAATTGACTGCCTTGAGCTGCTAGACCCCAGAGTTGTTGTATTAGATGATACCTTAATAAATTTGCACAGCTGCCTGACAGGGTTGGAGACCCCAGGAAGGGCTGGAGGACTAGAGGGTCATTGAGTCAGTCTTGTGGGAGATACACTGTGCTTTTATCTGTCCATAGCAGAATTTGAGAAATGACTTGGTCCACCTCCAAGAGGTGGTGCAAGATCAGCCTAATTTTATCTGACAACCATGGAAGGTGACCAGCAGCTGGAAGCTGGGGCCATACACCCAAAGCAAAAAACAATTTTCTGTTCACCTTTCTTAGCACTGATTTATCTGACTGGTG
The DNA here is from genome assembly GCA_013397245.1 of Thryothorus ludovicianus. NCBI lineage: Eukaryota > Metazoa > Chordata > Aves > Passeriformes > Certhiidae > Thryothorus > Thryothorus ludovicianus. Next base: position 379,866 of record VZTB01007293.1, read on the forward strand.
TGGTTAATGATATTGGGCAGAGGGACATTTTTGCTGACCCTGGTGCCCTGGATCATGGATTGCCCTGTGGGCAGAGTCTCCTGAGCAGGCTCCAGATACTACTCTCCCTTTGCAAGAGCTGCAGAGCTCTGCTCTCAGAACTCTGCCTGGAGATCCTGCTATAGTCCAGGCCCACCTGACATTCATACTTGCCCTCTCCAAACCTTTGTTTCTGTCTGGCCACAAACCTGTCCTCTGTTTAGCAACTCACTTCTTTTTCTGGCAGAATCCTATCTCTGCCTACTTTCAACCCAAGCCTGTTGCCTACAGATCTCTTTACTCCTTTAGCTCAATTTCGTGTCACCATGTGTGACACTCTCTTTTTCCTGTCTGGCTGTGCTGTGCTCTCAGGGAGGTGACATCTTCTTCTTCACTCTGCACTGAAGCAGCATTCTGCCATGTTTCTCCCTGGCATCCTGCACTATTCCCACTGTGCTTCCATCATGGCACCATGCTGTGGGCCCAAACACTCTGCCTGCTCTCCTTCACGCTGACTTCCTCCACTTTGTCTTCCAAAGGCATGGAGAGAAGTAGATATCACTGAACATCTGCTCCCCTTCCCTTAAAATTCCTTGCTTTCCAGGGAAGGTTATCCCTGTCTGATCTTCTGAAGGTTTTTCTAACAGTATATGCTTCGCTTTTGCTTTCAGTGATGTGCCCTCATTCTTACTTTGGCATTACAAACCACAGGAAAAGCACCATTTTGCAAGACAGGGTTCTCCCAATTCCCTGACCCTCCCTCTTCACTTCACTGAGCAGCCAAAGAACAAGATCTATGTGAGACAGGTGAAGCTCTGCTCTTCCTTATTTCTGCTGTCATGTCCTTTCATAGCCTGAGCTGCAGCCGTGATGGGAAGCTGATGTGCAGGGAATTGTGTGACTCCCTTTCTGTGCTTGCACAGCCAGCTCAGGACCACATTTCATACTGCTCGAACTTGGCTGTATTGATCAGATTAATTAAATGGCAGGCCTGGAATTAGATCGAGATTGCAAATAGGTTTCCTGCTGTGCATCTCTTCCCACCCTTGCCTTCCAGTCTAGCTCAGGTCCTTCTTGCTGTGGGAGAGCCTGTCTTTCTGGCTGTTCTTCTGGTCCCTTGGGGAGCAGCTGCAGTGCGCCACTGCTATTCTTAGCTGTGAAGACAGCATGCAAGTACCTGGCCCAGCAGAGCTGGAGCACTGCTCTCTGCCCAGCAGAACTCAGATAAATTATCCAGAAGATCTTGGTAGTGTGTAATTGAGCAGCTCTACCACAGGCTGTGCTTCCAGCTATGTACACTCTGCTGTGCAGCAAGGCTTAATAATTGCTTGCTCCCTTGGAAGCCAAGAGCTCTGAGTTTGTCTCAAGTGATTGTGCCCTCTTCTCTGAGATTGTTTTGGAGGGACTCCTCAGATTCACTTACCACATTCTATGCTTCTTTCTTTCCTGGTGAGAGATTGCATATATCAAACAATTATCCTTCCTTGGCTATTTAGCCTGTCCTAAAGATGTTTTATCACCTGGCACAGCCCTTTCTTTAACACAGAAATGAGGAGATGTTCAGGTACTGGGGATAGGTGTCCTGGGTATGCCTTGAGTGGTTGGCTCTGTTCAGATCTGGTGGTAATGGCTCAGGAGTGATCTGCTTTCTAACTGCTGCCAGGACAATGATCTGTAAGTCTTTCCCAGCACTAACCAAGTCACAACCTTGACTTGCCCTGCTGCCCTGGGATGTGCTAACAGCTACAAAAAGAAACAGGGGAATGTCCCTTGTACAGCACAGCTTTCACATCTGTGAAGGATTCAGGGCAGGATGTGCTGTTCCATCTCACTAATGGCTTTCTCCTTTCTGCATGGCCATCTGCTTCTTGCTGGCTCTCTCCTGTCCAGCTCCTGATGTGCTCCTGCTGCTTTGTTGTCCCAAGCCAGCTTGGCTCTCCCTTCACTTTCAAAGGAAAGGCTTGGTCTGGGGCCCAGCCCGAGCTGCATGTTGCACCCTGGTCCCTGAGAATCAGCAGTGCTGGCACGGGCGCTGCTGGCCGTGTGCCCGGCAGGTCCCTGGCAGCAGCGCCAGCCCAGAGCTGTGGCTGAATGCTCTGACTGACCGCGCCGTCTCCCTCTCTCTCTGCCCCAGATCGGCCGACCATTCTCTGCCCGGATCTTCCGTTTCCACAGACTTTGGCAGCTGGCAGATGGTGACAGGGTGTGGCAGTATTCGGGAGCAGGCAATCCTGAGCACAGACGCCTCTCTCCCTTGCAGCTTCCCGGATGAGTTCTCTAGCACTTGCCTGTAAGTGTCTCAAATGCAGGATCTCTCCTTGGGTCTCTTGGCTGCCTGTGAGCACTACAACTTTATCACTCTGGCACTTTCGGAGAAGCCTGGGAGCCTATAACAAACTGTTCCATCTTCTCTGCCTCGATGTTTTCTATCCACAAACTCAGTCCCTGAACACTCTTTGCTTGCACTAAACACAGAAAGAAAATGGCACTTCCTTTGCCTAATGACAGGGGAGCATTTTGCTTTCTGTAGAAAAAAGAGGTTTTTCCCTCTTCCTCAAAGATGCTGAATTTGGGCATAATTGAGTGCAGTTGAGGATTTATGTTTGTCAGGACAGGACTGGTAACCCAGATTTCTTGCTTTTCGATTTTACTCACCTACATCTCCCCACTGGGGTCAGATGGAGTAAGAGAAAGACTTTCCTTCTGTAACCCAAATTTTTTCTGGCCTTCTGCAGCATCATTGCAGGTGCTGTGCCTGGCCAGTGCAGAGCCACAGAGACCCTGTGTCCTGCCACATCCTGCCATGTGAATTGGCTGGGAGGCAAATGTTCCTCCCCAGATAGAAATCCACCTCTGGAAGCTTGAAAGACTGGAGATACGCTTTAATTGCTGTTAGAGGAGAACCTTGGTTTGTGCCTTCAGGCTGCAAACTCTCCATCAAGAAACTGAAATGGCTGATCAGGGGCTGCTGCTAGCACGCAGTGCTAGAGCTGTGCTGCCAGATGCTCGGTCCCTCACTGAGATCTGAGTACGTGTTTTGGAGGCAGAGGGCAAGCAACATGAAAACCTGTGTCTCCTGTGAGACAGGCTGCCTGCCCTGGCTCTGTGTCTCATGTGACTGTGTGCTGTGCTGCTGAGCAGAGCAGAGCAGCTGCCTTCAAGTTATGGTGAAGCTACAAGATGCATGAATTGACAGATCAAAACATTGCAAGCAATGTCGGACACAGCCTGGCCAGGATTTGTTCTCCTTTCCTGAGGACACACTGAGCTGTTCCTGCAGTAGTTTGGAGATAGGCAAGGGAGAAGGGACTGAATAGTGACTGCTTTATTGCGTCCTGAGCCTGGCTGTACTTGGTCACTGCTGATCACCAGCAAGTTGTTGCTGCCCCTGGAGTTAATCCCCAATGTCAGTATAGGGAATTCAGTAGAGAAACATAAATCAAAGTTGATAGGCCTTAGGCATATGCAGTTTGGAGAGTGATTGCTTGGGGCAGTGGATTCAAAAGGATGAGAACAGTGGTGGTGCTTCTCCTGTGGGTGCTCTGCCCTGTTCAGCTATTCACTAAAGCTGTGGGTTGCTTGGGGGCTGGGGACTGCTCAGCTGAAGGTGCTGGGACCAGGCACTGCATTGAAAGGATGAAGAGTTCCCAGTGGTGGTGTGTTGAGCTTAACCCAGAGCCTCCACCCTCTCTCTGTTCTGCATCAGCCCTGTTTGCTCAGGACTCCATTGTGGTTTTATCCCAGTTTTCGCAGCCCGACACAGTATGATTTTTTTTTTTTCTTTTAATTCCATTTAAGTTCCCACTTTGCATCTTCACTGGCAGCAGCTCGATGAAGGTATGCTTTTCACAGCCTACTTCTTGTGCTTGTGTGGGGCTTGTCAGGGCTTACTTCGAGCTGGGGCTTTGACAGCCTCCTCTCAGCCCGCACCCCAAGCTGCAGGCAAGCGGGCAGGCTGTAGGAAGTGTAGCGGGGCAGAGTGCCGTGGATTTGGCAAGGAAGCGCGACCTGCCTCCGCGGGGAACAGTTCAGGGTGAAATGCTGCAGCCGGTCTGCAGGGCTGGGTGTGGAGCAGTGGCTGGCTGCTTGACCCTGTGTCTTGGAGTGTCTCACTCCATGAAACAAACCGAAAAACCCAAATACAAAAATCTGCCCTGTAAAGAGGTGTGAGAGCCACAAGACACGGGACCTAACTGCTGCACGCCCTCGCTTACCTCTGCGCGTGACATCTGAGATCGCTGTACTCGGGTGCAAGTAAGTCCTGCCTTCACGGAGTTTATTTTAAATGCTAGCAGGTTTGCGAGTTCCACGTCCTAATTAGGTTGCCAAAAAGCATCGCTAATGTGTTTAGATATGTTGTTGCCTTTTTTTGCCCTCTGGCTTCTCTTTATTATCAGACACAGTAAACAGCGGCCTGGTTGGCTGCCTCGGCATCGCTTGCTGTTTATAGGCCTCCCACCATATCCTCTTGCTGCTGTTTCCGGACCGAAGCTGTTGGCTGTGGGTGGTTAACACTTCCATTCAGATGAGCTGTGCCAATTTATAGCCAGCCCAGGCGCTGGAAGATTAAAAAGAATTTTTTATGGGGAACGTTCGCACTGTGCCCTTGGAGTGACTTTTGAGGAATGTCTTAATCTCTCTGGGAACCACTGGCATGTCGCAGAGGCACCACAGCAAGGATCATTTTAGGCTGGAGAGCTTGGAACAGCTGCCTCTGGGCCCCAGTCTTGATTTCCCCTGCTCCCTCAGCTGAAGCCTCTTCTTCCTTCTGCTGTTTTCCCCCTGCCCCACACCAGGTGTGTGGATCAGCAGGAGAGGAGAGCAGGTCCCATGGGAAGTCATGCCCTACTCTGCTCCTGTTTGCGGAGAGCAGCCATGCTGGGAAGCAAAAGTAAAGCACTGCTCAGCTCTCCTCTTCATATGGCTGGAGTGTTCCTTGGGGCTTTTGTCACCTTGTCTGCTCCCTCTCATCCCCCCTTCCACAGAGCTCTCTGTGCTGGCACAGGCACACAAGGCTGGGGCTGGTGGGAGTGAGGGATGGTTGCAAATAGGTTGGAAGCGACTGTCTGGGTACAGCACATGTGGACAGGCTTCATCTGTATGAGGAGGGGAGGGAGCTGGCACAGGGACTGATGTCAGCAGCCACTTGGCCAGAGCACCACTTTGTTTATGAAGTGCAGCTTTATAAGCATAATGGTGGTGGGAGAAACAGGGGACAGTGGGGTGTGTGAAGGAGGAAACCCTGTGGGGAGCAGGAGACTGAGGCTTCAAGTGGCTCCGTGGGTTGGATGAGGAGGCAGTGGCACCAGCTGCCACCAGCTCTGTGGATAGAGCCTTTTGGGGCTTGCACTGCCCTCACCACTGCAGCCCATGGCGCACCACAGCCCTATGTATGGAGTGGGGATGTGGAGAGGGATGGCTGCAGTCACTGACCTCCCCTTCTCTCTCCTAGACTGGTGTCAGCGAGTGACCGGGAGTCCCGTCTGGAGGAAGTGCGTTCTGCCTTTCTGGCAAGCTACAGCCGGACCATCGGCCTAAAGGCCGTGCCTCCCAGCCCCTCAGGGGCCATCGGTGGCCTCCTCGAGCAGTTCGTGCGGGGTGTGGGACTGAGAGGCAGCAGCACCCTCTGAACACGGCGTTCCCAGACCAGTGCCTGGAAAACTGGGGCTGGCGCATCCCCCAGCAGTGTCCTGGGACCCTCTTCTTGGTGCGGGCACCTGCTGCACCCAGCGCCCGCCGCCAGCCCCCCCTGCCTGGGGCTGGGGGGTGTGGGGTCTTCGGCGAGTCTCTGCAGTAAATGACCCGAGCTGCGCCCTCTCCTGCCTCCTCTCTGGGTGCGGGCGGGGGGCGGCGCGGGGGAGCCGCGCTGCCGGGGGCGCCGCTCACTATAAATAGCCCGGCCCACTCTTCGCGAGCATCGGCACCGAAATAACACCGAGCCGAACCCGGGAGGAAGCCGCCGGCGGGGCGGCTTCGGGGCTCAGCCCCCTCTGCCCCTGACGGGGAATCGCGGACGGGACGTTTCGGTCGAGCCGAGCCCCAGGAGCCGAACCCCCTGGTGTCCGGGTTGGTGCCCCCGCTGGCGGCAGGGAAGGGCCGTCGTGTCGAGATGTTTTGNGGCGGCGCGGGAGGAGGCGGCGCGGAGCATCGGCGGCACCCGGGCGGGGATGGCGGCTCCGGGAGCGCTGGAGCCGGCGGCCGGCAGCGTGCCGGGCACCAAGGTGGAGCTCACCGTGTCCTGCCGGTGAGCTGGGAGCCGGGCGAGGGAGCGGGAGGGCGGCAGCTGGTCCGTGGACACGGGTGGGTGCGAAGCGTACCGGGATGCGCTGCGGGGCTGCACGCTGCGTCCCGCTGCTCGCCGCTCAGCCCCTGGTTCGAGGCGTTGTGAGCTGCGCGTCCTCCTCTCTCCCCGAGTAGCTCTCGGTGCCAGGGCGTGTGCCCAGCGTCTCTCTGCCCTGCTGCTACCCGTCCCGTCCCCTTCCTGGGGTCCCATGGGATGCTGTCACCAGGCACGGCTGCGTGAAGCGACCCGATGCCCTCACCCGGGGCTGGGGCGCTGGACGGCCCCTCGCGGGGCGATGCTTGTGGGAGTTGGGTGATGCCGGGTGGCCGGGATGATGCCGGTGGGGCGCGGGGTTCCGGCGCTGGCTGCAAGCGGCTGCCGGCTCGGCGAGCTCGGTGCGACGGGGAACGTGGCAGCGGGATGGGGACTGCGGGAGAGGGGCTGCTCTGTGCCCCAGCTTCTGTCCAGGGTCCGCCGGTCAGGCAGCGGTGGTTGAGCCAATCTGCTGGCGGCTAAATATAGCCCGTCGGAGGCACCGCTGCTTGCGGCCGGGGGTCCCGCTCGCAGGGACAGGCACCAGCGTCCTGCTGGGGGGTAGCGTCCCTGTGCCGTGAGTCCTGTGGCACGGAGCGCCCTGGCCACGGTGGGTACCTCCAGCACGTACCCGAGCCGTGAAAACTCTGAGCCGGGCCAGGGGCTGCCCTCTCCCCGCGGCTGAGCCCTGGCCCCCGCTGCAAGCTTCCCGGACAGCAGGCAGAGGGAGTGTGGGGCCGCGGGACTGGGCAGCTCCAGACAGGGACCGGGGGATTACACCTGGAGACAACCCAGTGCAGGGGCAGCCTTCAGCTTCGCAGCCTCAGGACCCAGCCTAGAGCAGGGTGGGGTCTCTCCCCTGCGTGTTGGGGCCAGGGGAGCTGGCGTAGCACCGCAGTCCCCAGCCGTGCCCCAGTCCATCCTGTGCTGACACCCTGGGGGTGCGGGAAGTATCCCAGCAAAGCCGGTAGCATCCCCCGGCACTTTCCGGTGTCACACCGTGCACAGGACGACGATCAATCGCTCTACCGGTAGGTGTGTCGGGGGATGCCCACTGGCTGCTCAGCCCCTGCTCCAAGTGTCTCCTTTCTTCTTGCTTCTGCACCCTGCCATTAGCCAAGCTCCTGCTGCCGGGGCGCGGCGGGCACTCAGCCGGCGCCGGCGGCACCGGGGAAGGTTTCATCCTGTAAATGGGTTCCCTGTCATGTTCAATCATCATCAGCGCTGGAGACGCTGCTCGCCGCTCGCTCTGCCGCCCCACCGAACCTTGCAGAGGGAGCCAGCGTGTCTCCTTGGGAGTGCCGATGCTCTTATCCATGGGTGCCGGCACGGCCTTCTGGCGTGGTGCTGACCAGTGGTCACGGGGATGGACATGGGGACTCGTTGCTGGGCCAGGTGGGTGACGCTTAGGATGGCTCACGCCTGGCTCTTCCCCCAGGAACCTGCTGGACATGGACACGTTCTCCAAGTCTGATCCAGGTGGGTGGTGGAGCCAGACAGGGGGCATGGCATGGTAGAGACACGGCACGGCACGGCAGCCTGGCTCTGCTCCTCTCTTCGCAGTGGTGGTCCTCTTTGTGCAGGTCTCGGGGAGCAGCGAGTGGAAGGAGGTGAGCGTGGCCCCCTCTCCTGGCTAATCCCCGGCTGGGTTAAACGGGCCCATATGGCCACCCGTGTCCACGCTAATGATCCGGCCCCGCCAGCAGCGCTAATCCCCCACCGGGATTAGCGCGGAGGCAGCTGCGATGGGGACGGGTCCTGGGGGGGCCACCCTCACCCCTCTCCCTGCAGTTCGGACGCACGGAGGTGATCGACAACACCCTGAACCCCGACTTTGTCCGCAAGTTCGTCCTCGACTACTACTTCGAGGAGAAGCAAAACCTCCGCTTCGATGTGTGAGTAGGGTGGCCAGGGAAGGGCTTGGCCCACTGAGGGTGGAACAAAGCACCGAGTCAGTAATAAATAAGCATAATACATAATAATACAGTGTCAAATAGCCCAGGTGGGTGGGGAAGCGGGGCTGTGTGCTGGAGCATCCCTGCAAGGCACCAGCTCAGGGGCTCTGCTCTCCCACACCAGCTACAACGTGGACTCCAAGAGCTGCTCCGCCTTAAAGCAGGTGAGCACAGCCTGTGCCGGGGGGACGCGTAGCGATGCCCCGGTGTGACGCCGTGGTTGGACACCCCGAGGCTGTGCCCTGTGTGGGTGCTCTCGGGGGGGTACAAGTGCCCCTCGGAGGGCTCTAACCTGCTCTCCATCTCTCCGTGCCCCATGGGGACTGGCAGAAGGTAGGTGCCTACCACATACCAGCCCCTGCTCTGCCCTGGGAACCCAGCCCTCATGGGAGTACCTGGTGGGGCAGGATGGGGACAGGACACTCCATAGGGTTGGCTTTTGAGGGGTAGGATGGGTCTAGGGTGGCCCAAGGGGTCCAGGATAGGTCAGGGAATGTAGGGCAGTTGGGGGAGGGTGGGGGGGCGGCACAGGATGGGTCCAGGGATATAGTCTGACCCTGGGGGCACAGAATGAGTGTAAGGCACATGGAGTGGGCACACGGGGTAGTCCGGGGGGTGCAAAATGGGTCCTGGGTTGCGAAGTGAGTCTTGGGTCACAGTGTAGGCTCAGGAAACATGGGGTGGCCCAGAGTCAAGTTGGTGGCAGGTCCCACGGGTGCATTGGGAGAGAAAGTGGTAGGTGTGGGTGGTGGGGGACTGGGGCAACAGCCCTCCAGGGTCTCACAGTGCATTGTCTGGGACACAGGACTTCCTGGGGCAGGCATTTGTGGCACTAGGAGAAGTGATTGGGTCCCAGCGGGGACGCCTGGAGAGACCCCTAACGTGAGTCACACCCTATGAGGTGAGGTGGGAGGTCCCACACTGTCTCTGCCACTTGCCCCACTGGACCTCCCCCCTGCATGTCCTGTGCTGGAGATTCTGGTCATACTGCCAAGCACCACCAGCTGTGGGACAGAAGCCCCAACTCTGACCTCACCTCTTGCCCCTGAACAGTCCTACTTGTCCCCAAGCTGACTGTATGCCTCTGGTTCCAGGGGTGTCCCAGGGAAGCGGTGTGGGACTATCCTGCTGCTGGCCGAGGAGCTGAGCAACTGCCGGGTGAGTACCTGTGTACCAGCTGCAGTGTGGAGAGGTTGCATGGTCCCTCAGTACAGGAGCTGCTGGTGCCAGGGGTGAGGAGGTGGCTGGCAGTGACAGTCCCGGTCCCCAGGACATCGTCACAATGCAGCTGTGCGCCAACAAGCTGGATAAGAAGGACTTCTTTGGAAAATCCGATCCTTTCCTCGTCTTCTATCGTAGCAATGAGGATGGCACGTGAGCACAGGGATCCAGTGGGGCAGACAGGGTGCCAACGTCACCAGACGGCGTGGCCCAACCCTGCCCTGTCCCCCCAGCTTTACTATCTGCCATAAGACAGAGGTGGTGAAGAACACACTCAACCCAGTGTGGCAGCCCTTCACCATCCCCGTGCGCGCCCTCTGCAACGGCGACTACGACCGGTACAGGAATGGGGACGGGGACAGGGACAGGGGCAGCCATGGGGCCAGAGCAGGGTATGAGCAGTTCTTTGTGGGTTTGGTCCCGCAGCAGCAGGCAGCTCAGAATTGGGTCCCGATTGGTTTTTTTTTTCTTTTGCAACCCAAATTATATAAAGGCATCCCCCTCCTTTCCAGGGCCCCCACCATGACCCAAATTTCCCGCTCCCTCCTGGCAGAGCCGCAGGCTGGGCAGGCAGGGCGTCTCTGCTGGAGGCTGGTGGGCAGGGTGCTCACTGCGGGTTGGGCTGTTCTGCTGGGTGTCCCCAAATCAGGGGCTGGAGGGGCTGTGCCAGCCTGGCTGGTTGCTCACCCACTATGTGCCTTCTCTTTCAGGACGGTGAAGATAGATGTGTACGACTGGGACCGGGATGGGAGGTGAGGGAAGGGACATCAGGGTGCTGCAGAAGGTTCCTAGATCCTGTCTGTATTGACACTGTGTTCCTCCTGCAGCCACGATTTCATCGGGGAATTTGCCACCAGCTACCGGGAACTCTCTCGAGCACAGAGTCAGTTCACTGTGTATGAGGTAGGGTGGTGGGCCAGGGTGAGGGCAGGGTGCACTCCATGCTGGGACTGACCCACCTCTGTGCCTGCAGGTGCTGAATCCCAGGAAGAAATGCAAGAAGAAGAAATATGTGAATTCTGGCACTGTGAGTGAGGCTGGGGAGTTCCTTGCCCTCCTGCCTTCCAGGGGCTGGTGCTGTTCCACCTGTGTGTGCCGGGGGTGGGGCTCCAGATCTGATTCCCTGTGCCCACAGGTGACACTGCTGTCCTTCTCCGTTGAGTCTGAGTTCACCTTCGTTGACTACATACGGGGCGGGTGAGTGGGGGGCTGGGAGCCCCCCGGCTCCTCGAGATCCCCCATGGCTGAGGGTCTTGGGGCAAGGACAGTGGTGACAGTGAAGGTTCAGCCTGATGGGTGACAAGGGGGCAGTGGGGCTGGGAAGTAGATGCAGAATGGTGGCATGGGGCTGTGGGGTGCTGGCTGGGGAAGGGGGGCCCAGGCAATGGGTCTGGGCAGGGAAACACCGGCACTGCGGGGCTGGAATTTGGTATCCCTGTGCCGCGGGGCCGGCAGCCTCCCTCGCTCTCCCCCTAAAGGACGCAGCTGAATTTCACTGTTGCCATTGACTTCACGGCCTCCAATGGTGAGTGCACTGGGGTCTGAGGGGTCCCCATCACCGTGGGGGTGGCCATGGGGCAGGTGCGATGGGCACTGTGCCGCAGGGTTGCCATCACAGCCCACCTCGCTGCATTACGTGAGCCCCTACCAGCTGAGCGCCTATGCCCTGGCACTGAAGGCAGTGGGGGAAGTCATCCAGGACTACGACAGTGACAAGCTCTTCCCTGCCTATGGCTTTGGTGCCAAAGTCCCACCTGACGGCAAGATCTCCCACCAGTTTCCTCTGGTGCGCTCTCTCTGTGGGACAGGGCTGAGAGTGAACCCAGACCCCCTGGCTGTGGGATAGAGCTGGTCTTGGGGTGCCCACAGCAGCTTGGCTGGGAGGGGAAGCACCCTAGCCACGTTCTGCCTCAGCCTCCCACAGCCTGGGGGACATCAGAAGCTGCGGTCCCCCTTCAAGTGCCCATCTCTGTCCCCCAGAACAACAATGTGGAGAACCCCAGCTGTGCTGGCATTGAAGGTGTGCTGGAGTCCTACCTCCAAAGCCTGCGCACCGTCCAGCTCTATGGTCCTACCAACTTTGCTCCCGTCATCAACCAGGTGGCTGGGTGAGCACTGGGACACTGTCCCCTTTGCCATTCCCAAATGCCATCTATCCCACAGCAAGATTGACTGCCCCACACCAGCGGGGTGCTTGAGGGACCCCATCCCTTTTCCCCATAGGACAGCCGCCCAGGTGACAGATGGCTCACAATACCACGTCCTCCTCATCATCACGGACGGTGTCATCTCTGACATGCTGCAGACCAAGGAAGCCATTGTCACCGTGAGCACACCCTTTTTGCTCTGACTTCACCTCACATGGGCACTATCTTGGCTGACACCTTGCCTTTGCTCCACAGGCTTCCTCCCTGCCCATGTCCATCATCATCGTGGGAGTAGGTCCAGCTGAGTTTGAGGGTGAGTTGAGACTTGGTGACACCAGGGAACAGGGATGGAAGCATCGTCCCTTCCTCTGGGATGCCAAAGGCATCCAAAGGGCTGGTGTTTCCATCCCCGGTGTTCACCCCACCGAGGCTTGGTGACACCAGCTGTCACCCCCAGCCATGGAGGAGCTGGATGGTGATGAGGTACGGTTGTCTTCCCGGGGACGATATGCTGAGAGGGACATTGTACAGGTAACTCTGGCATTGAATCCAGACCCGCATGGGTGAGAGATGCTCAGTTCCCTTTGCTGAACCCCACAGCAACAGAGTTGTTTCCATCCTAACTGCAAACTTCTTGCCCTCAAAGTTTGTGCCATTTCGGGATTACGTGGACGACTCGGGCAACCAGGTGCTGAGCATGGCCCGCCTGGCCAAGGATGTGCTGGCTGAGATCCCCGAGCAGCTGCTCTCTTACATGAAGACCCGTGATATCAAGCCTCGCCGAGCAGATCCCGAGTAGCTCTTGCATGAGCCATGGGACTGGCTGGTGGGGAAAGGATATGTCACCTTTTTTCTGCCGGTGGCCAAGGCTTAACCATGGAGATGTGGCCCTATTAGGGAGATAATAAGCTGCTATGGTTTGTCGAAACAGGGCTGGGACCCGCTCCTGGCAGTCAGAGACCACAGAGCTGGACATCCTCGGCTGCCCCTTCCTCCTGCCCGATGTCCAGCAGCAAGGCGGGACTGTCCCTCGGCCGTGGCAGTGTGGGCAGGGCCAGCGCCGTGGGGGGACACAGGGTGTGTGTGTCCCGGAGAGCAGCTTGGCTTCCGCTCCAGGGAAGGCGGACCCTGCCGGGGCTCTCAGCCCCGCTGCTCCTTGGGGCAGCGGCCTCGCCCTGCTCCTGCCTGCGCCCCATTCCTGCCTGCACCCCGCTCCTGCCTGTGCCCTCTCCTCCGGCTCTGCTAACCCGGGCTGGCCGGCCTGCCTCATGCCTTGCCCTGCGGCCATGGGGAGGGCAGGCGGGTCTCTGCTGCGTTACCGACTGTAAATAAACTGCTCAACCGGGTCTGCTGCCGTGCTGGGGCAGGGGGAGCGGGGACACCAAGGGAGACGGGAGGAGCGGTGGGGCGGGGAGGCCAGGGGGCCGAAGGTACCGGGAGGCGTGTAGCCGGGCAGGGGGAACCGGGAGGACTTTGGACATTGGGGTGACCTGGGGGACCGAGGGGTCCGGAGGAGCGAAGGGGTGAGGGGGGCGAGCGGGGCCGGGTTGGGGCGGAGC
>VZTB01007293.1:393318-405184 GCA_013397245.1 Thryothorus ludovicianus
CGGCCCCCCGCGGCCCCGCCATGGGCGTAGACTTCGACGTGAAGACCTTCTGCCACAACCTGCGGGCCACCAAGCCGCCCTACGAGTGCCCGGTGGGCACCTGCCGCAAGATCTACAAGAGCTACAGCGGGATCGAGTACCACCTGTACCACTATGACCACGACAACCCGCCGCTGCCCCAGCACACCCCCCTGCGCAAGCACAAGAAGAAAGGGCGCCAGGCCCGCGCCGCCAACAAGCAGTCGCCCAGCCCCTCCGAGACGTCCCAGTCGCCCGGCCGAGAGGTGATGACCTACGCCCAGGCCCAGCGCATGGTGGAGGTGGACCTGCACGGCCGCGTCCACCGCATCAGCATCTTCGATAATCTCGACGTGGTGTCCGAGGACGAGGATATTCCCGAGGAGGTGCCCGAGAATGGGAGCAATAAGGAGAACACGGAGACGCAGAGCGTCCCGCCCAAATCTGGGAAGCACAAGAACAAGGAGAAGCGCAAGGACTCCAACCACCATCACCACAACGCCTCGGCCAGCACTACCCCCAAGCTGCCCGAGGTGGTGTACCGAGAGCTGGAGCAGGACACCCCTGACGCCCCGCCTCGTCCCACTTCGTACTACAGGTAATGTCCGTGGCTGGGTGCAAGGGCACTCTTAGGTTTGTGCCTAAGAAGGGTTTGAAGGTGAAATTGGCTCCACTCCGTTCAAGTGGCTTACCCGGGTCTCCTGGAAATGGCCTCTGTCTGCCTCTCCCAGGGCTCACAGGACTGGCTGTTCCATGGCTTCAGGCTCCTGGGGCTCTGCCTGGTGTCACATCACAGTTCTGGGGGGTCTGTGCATCTACAGAGCTCTCAGCTGCTGTTTAGGTCATTTCCAGCAGTTTGATTGCTGTGCTTTTTCCTTGCTGGCACAGCACATAAAATCAAACCAGGGCCTAGACGTGTCCTTTTGCCTCTCATTCTGCTCTTTGAGGTGTGCTGGGATATTTTCAGAGCCCTTCAGGACCAAGGTGTACCTGTAGGATCTGTCTGTGGTCATAATTCTTAATTGTTCTCCTACAGTACTCTGTGAGAGATTTGGTGGATGCAGTGGCCCCAGTTAATATCTCAGGCAGGAATAAACAGAACCCCCTAACTAGAATTAATGAAACATTGTGCCTCCATGCATGGTTATTGTGTCTTGGTCATGAGGTTGCTGCCTCCAGAGCACTGGCACTTGCTCGGTGGCCTATGCAGGCCTCTTGTACTGATGAGTCTCCAAGGCCTGACCTTGCTCTTTTTTAGACCAGTGTTGTTTTGTCTCCAAGCTGCTGTTGTGCCGCTGTGCTAGTCAGGATGCAGCAGCACCTCCTGCTTCTGCACATTCCTGCCTTGTCCCTGTTTCTTTATTTTGACTTACGGCTCAGCTGGAGCATTTGAACATTCCCTCAGTCAAAGACTAATCCTGGAGTTGTGGCTCAGCAGCTCCAACTGTGTCAAACATACCCTTACTTTCCCATACTGTCCTTCCAGGTACATTGAGAAGTCGGCAGAGGAGCTGGATGAGGAGGTGGAGTACGACATGGATGAGGAGGATTACATCTGGCTGGACATCATGAACGAGAGGCGGAAGAACGAAGGCGTGAGTCCGATTCCCCAGGAGATCTTTGAGTACCTGATGGACCGGCTGGAGAAGGAGTCCTACTTTGAGAGCCACAACAAGGGGGACCCAAACGCCTTGGTGGATGAGGATGCCGTCTGCTGCATCTGCAACGACGGGGAGTGTCAGAACAGCAACGTCATCCTCTTCTGCGACATGTGCAACCTGGCTGTGCACCAGGAGTGCTATGGGGTGCCCTACATCCCCGAGGGACAGTGGCTCTGCAGACGGTGCCTGCAGTCACCCTCGCGCGCTGTGGACTGCGCCCTCTGCCCAAACAAGGGGGGGGCCTTCAAGCAGACGGACGATGGGCGCTGGGCACACGTGGTGTGTGCCCTCTGGATCCCGGAGGTGTGCTTTGCCAACACCGTCTTCCTGGAGCCCATCGACAGCATCGAGCACATCCCACCCGCACGCTGGAAGCTGACCTGTTACATTTGCAAGCAGCGTGGCTCTGGGGCTTGCATCCAGTGTCACAAAGCCAATTGCTACACTGCCTTCCATGTCACCTGCGCCCAGCAGGCCGGGCTGTACATGAAGATGGAGCCCGTCCGGGAGACGGGTGCCAACGGTACCTCCTTCAGCGTGCGCAAAACCGCCTACTGCGACATCCACACACCGCCGGGCTCCGTGCGCAGGCTGCCCGCCCTCTCCCACAGCGAGGGGGAGGAGGAGGATGAGGAGGAAGAGGAGGAGGGGAAGGGCTGGAGTTCTGAGAAAGTCAAAAAAGCAAAGGCCAAGTCCAGAATCAAGATGAAGAAGGCGCGGAAGATCCTGGCGGAGAAACGAGCTGCAGCGCCTGTGGTTTCTGTGCCCTGCATCCCTCCTCACAGGTACAACCTGCCACCCTCCCTGGACTGGGGAGAAGTTTCTCCTTTCTTCCATGCTTTGTGTCCTGCTTTCCATGTGGGCATTATCCTATTTCTCTCCTTAGCTTTTTGTACAGGTACTTCTCACTTTGTTGCCACAGTGGGCTGTAGTGGTTTACTCTGGGAGTCCTGCAGAGAGGCACGGCCATGCGCTGCCCCACAAAGGTGTTTGGGCCCTTGGCAGGGCAGGAAAGAGCTGCTGTTAGTTTAACAGTAGAGAATGAACTTGGCCGGATGCGTCAGGAAGCAGCTGGAGGTTCCCAGCACTCCTTTCCTGTTGTGCTGACCTCAGGCACTGGAGTAAATGAGGCGGGGAGGAGGGAACTGCTCTCCTTTCTGCTGACATCTGTTTTCTCCTGAGGCTGTGTCAGGCAATAGACAGAACTGGGGGAGTGATTTGGGCCTGGGAAGCAGGCTAATCCCGGGGTTATTTTGACTCTGGAGCAGGGAGGTCTGGGGTTGGGATCCCTGTGCTCTGCTGAGCAGAGCTCATCCATCCCAGCAGCCACGTACTCCTTGCTGGGCTTCCTCAGTGCTCTCTGCCAGGCGCAGCAGCAGCTGCTCCTTCTTGGCACTGCCTACTGGAGCAGGGCTGGGCAGGATGGGTGCTGGAAGGTGTCTGTGAGGAGGGGTGGCTGGAGGGCACCAGGACTCCTGCCTGCCAGGGACCAGTGTCGTCCTAAGGCTGACTCCCCAGCATGAAGCCTCCCGAGGGGTTGTGTTTCTGTCACATTCCAAGCCTATGGTTTCCTGGGAAGGTGATAACACCCTGTAGTTAGAGTTGCAATTGTGCTTTGCTCTTGTTAGATTGTTGGGCCGGGTGCGAATCCCAAAACAAGAGTTTCTAAGAAAGAGCCTTGTCAGAATTTGTTAGAGTAGTTTGTAACTCTGGTGTCCTCAGCAGCACATAAAAGCACATAAGGGCATCCTAGGGTGTTTTTGGGTCTGTCACCCTGCAGCAGGCAACACCCAGCTGAAGCACAGGTTTTGAAGCACAGGTTGGGCCTTTTGTTGTGGTGAGCCACCAATCCTGAGTTGCTGAGCTCTCCTCCTCCCTGTGGCAGGAACAGTGACCATAGGACACTGTCAAGACCCTCGGACCCTCAAGACTCATCTCCTGTGCAGTTGGAAAGGAGCACATGGAAGCTGTGGGCTGTGCTCTCTGAGCAGCGTTCTGGTGACTTGGGGAGGCAGGTCTGCCAGAAGGCTGTTGGCTTTTTGCCACAGTCTGTTTGTGTCCCAAATTTATGTTTTTGCTCACTGAGGGCTTGCTCCATAGCAAGAGCCCTTTTCTTATGTGTGAACTTGTTGGCAGGCAGTTTGTAGGGTCTTGCTGCTATCGCGCTCACAGCAAAACCCATACTGAGCTAGAAGCTGTTAACCTCTCCTCAGGCCTTCTTGTTGGGATTAATTATTCTTCAGGGGCTGTTGCCAGAATGCCACATGTCTTCCTGTGGGAGCTATGCTTGGCCAGTGATAGCATCTGAGGTTGCTGTCCCTAGTCTCTTCAGCTGAGGCTAATGCAGTTTGGGTCATCCCCTTGGAAGATCTCTCCTTGGGAGATGGGGAGATGCTGAGGGTTCATCCCTTTGTCTCTCTGCTGGCAGGGCATGTCTGTCCAACTCTGCTGAACGATGCTGTCCCAGCCCCTCCAGACTATCTGCTGTTGTAGGAATTAAGCAATCCCTTTTGTGGTATTTTGGACTGTTCAGAATAATCTTGAATGGGACCTCTGTTGTACTCACACCTCCTGCTCCCTTCTCGTGCTTTGCCAGGGTTTGAGTTTCTCTGGTAACATTTGGCCAGACCCCCCATCACAGCAAGTGGCCCTCAGCCAGGTAAATAATGGTTTTGGGGTGGTAGCACCATAACACTCATGGTCTGAGGGACTGTGGGAGCTGTTAAAGGTCCAGCCCCCAGGGTGGCTGTCTTGCACCCCAACCTGTCCCAGCCTTTGCCCAAAAGATGACAGGAGGTAGAAAAGTTCTGTTATGAAGAGGCAAAGCTGCACATTTCCAGACATCCTCTGTTGTGCCTAGGTATTACAGAAAGTCCTGCCACAGAAAAACATGTTCTCTGCCGGAGGAGCTTCTCGGCTGCTCTCGGGTAGCTTTGCTGGACAGGGCTTCTCCTGCAGCATCCAGGCTTGTGTCATTGATGGGTCTCTGGTTCTTCTCCTTTCCTCAGGCTCAGTAAGATCACAAACCGTTTAACCATCCAGAGGAAGAGCCAGTTCATGCAGAGGCTGCACAGCTACTGGACTCTGAAGAGACAGTCCCGCAATGGTGTCCCCCTGCTCCGCCGCCTTCAGACACACTTGCAGTCACAGAGAAACTGTGACCAGGTAAGGGCTGCTTGTGGGGGGACTGCAGAGAACCCTGGCTGTGTGCATGCTTCCTGCGCCTTTGGAGCTGTGGGCTTGGAGCCTTTGCTGCATGCGATGCCTGCAGGTGCAGGGTGGGGGTCAGGGGTATGAGCTTTCAGTTGAGGAAAGGGAATGGGGAGCCCCAGCTGCTTTTGCTGCTTCACCTTCTCCGCAGCTCTCAGCACTCAGAGAATTTCCAGCAGAGATGCCACTGGCAGCCTGCCACAAGAAGGGAATCCTGCCCTCTCAGGCTGCCACACGGAAGGTAGATCCTTTCTTGTGTCTGCATTTAGCCAATGGTGATGGCAAACCTGTCAGAAATGGCTCTAGTATGAGGCTGCTGTGCCAGGCAGTTGAGAGGGATGGCCAGGGATCTCCAGAAACAGTTTTTGATACTGCTCCAGGAGTACTCCCTCTGGGTGCTGCATCCAGCCCACAGTCAGCATTTCACAGATGTGAAGTCTGGTGCCAGAGAGGAAGATTTTTCTTCTGGCTCCCTAGTTGAGCTGTAAATCTTTCTTTCTAAGCCCATTGATGACTGTGACTGGGCAGGGATTTCTCCCGCCCTTGTCTGCTCTTACTGTTTTTGCTGGAGAAGAGTTGAGACTGCTTCTGTTCAGTTTTGGCTATGGTAGGATAAAAGCTTTTAATTTTTTTGGTGCTCCAGAAGTGAAAGCAACCAGAGCTGTGTTCCCTTTTTGACCTGTGGCACTTTGTCAGAGCTATGAGCAGCAGCACAGACCTCTTGGGCAGGCAGTCATGTTAGGAAGAATAATTCCAGAGGCTCAGGATGTTCACCTCCTGACATCCTAAGGGCTTGGTGACTAAGGGGCAGGTATTTAGCTCTCGCCAGAGGTGAGACTGAATCACCTGCTTAGATTATAAGAAAGGAGCTGTGACCTTTGCTTCACCAGCGGGTCAGGCATGCTGAATCTCATTGCCAGGGAAGAGCCCCAGCACACAGTCAGGAAGGTGGAGATGGGACCACATCTTCTATCAGCTCATGGTCTCTGATGTTCCCACAGAGAGACACTGAGGATAAGAACTGGGCCCTGAAGGAGCAGCTGAAGTCATGGCAGCGCCTGCGCCATGACCTCGAGCGCGCGCGCTTGCTGGTGGAGCTGATACGCAAGAGGGAGAAGCTCAAGAGAGAGACGGTAACGATTGCCCCTCCTTGGGGAGCTGCTGGGGTGGGCGTCAGCAGGGAGGGGCTCCTTAGAGTGCTGTAGGTGCGCCGGGGTCCCCTCGGCTGTGCTGCGCCCTGCTCCGATGGCTCTGAGCAAAGGTGGCTGCTCTGCAAGGCACAGGTGGGATGCACAGGTGCTGGAGCCGGTGCTCCCCAGAAATGGGGCTGAGGAGTGGTCCCTACCCCTCAGCAAGGACAGGAGAGGGGTTGCTGTCCTGCAGGGCTGCACTGCTGCTCCCTGGAGACAGTCCCCACTGCTTGTCTGGGGCCAGGGGCTCAGCCCCGCTCTGTTCCTTTGTTACAGATCAAAGTGCAGCAGGTGGCACTGGAAATGCAGCTGACCCCCTTCCTCATCCTCCTCCGCAAGACGCTTGAGCAGTTGCAGGAGAAAGACACAGGCAACATCTTCAGTGAGCCGGTCCCTCTGTCTGAGGTAACAGAAATCTACGAAGTAAGAATCCCCTCCCCAGATTTCTACTTCACTCAAACCTGTCCCTTGCTCATGCCAAGGGCTGCCCAGGGTGTACTCTGGTCCAGAAGATCCCTGAGCAGCCTGGTGCTGGCTCATGCATCCCAGCACCACTCACTCACCCAAGAGGGGTGTACAGCAATGCCTCTCCTGGATGAGCCGAATGCAGAACAGCTGAGCTGGTGACAGCTGGGGCACAGCACTTGCCTCTTCCTCTGTGTGTGTTAGTGGTGACACCCCAGGGTCTGTGAGCAGTTGGGGGTTCCCACTGGGAAAGGCAAAGTGCCAGCCCTTTGTAGGTGGCATGCTCTTACCTGTCCTCTTGTGAAGGCCTCTGCTAGATGACTGAGCACAGCACAGAGATGGGTTTGACCCTTAGACTGTCACTGCTGCAGGCAGGGGAGATAGTTCCTGAGACTGTCACTGAGTCCCTGCCTGGGAACATGGCAAAAGTCCACATGGTCTCTGCAAGGTTCTGGCAGCAGGTCAGCATGGAGGCATCTTAGCAGATGGGGAGGAAGGCTGCACCATCTCACCTGCAGCCAGTGCTGCCACCTGGACGGCTCTGTTTTACGTTTCTGCACTCACCCTCACCCCTGGGGCTGTACTTGCAGCTCCCTCTCCAGGGAATAATGTGTAGCATACTAGATCCCAGCTGCCTGCAGGCAGGAGTTGAGGACAAGATGTGTGCTGGAGCTGTAAAAATGCTTTGGAGTGCTTATCTGCTCTAACAGGTTGAGCACAGCACATGGGCTTCCTAGTCTGGAGGCGTTGCTGTTCCTCAAGCTGCAAAAGCAGACGGCATTCCCCGATGTGCATTTCGGCAGAGCACACGGACTGATACCTGATTCCTATAACAACTGTTTTCTTGGAGCAGGTACTGCTAACTGTGGCCCTTGGGCTCTTAACTCTGGCTCTTTCCTCATGCAGGTCCCAGACTACCTGGATCACATCAAGAAGCCAATGGATTTTCAGACAATGAAACAAAATCTAGAAGCCTATCGCTATCTGAATTTCGATGACTTTGAGGAGGATTTCAACCTGATTATTAACAACTGTTTGAAATACAATGCCAAAGACACGATCTTCTACCGGGCAGCCATCCGTCTGCGGGAGCAGGGAGGTGCTGTGCTCCGGCAGGCTCGCCGGCAGGCAGAGAAGATGGGCATTGACTTCGAGACAGGCATGCACTTCCCCCACTGTGTGACCGTGGAAGAGGCTCAGATCCAAGACATTGAGGACGGTGGGTACTCATTCACTGTCCTGGGGTACGAGGGCTACTCAAGAGGTAAAGCCTGGACAGAATCAAGGCACTTAAGAGTCTGACCTGCCTCCTCTGGGAGGTTAAGTCAAATTCTGGGCTGTCTTTCCACTCCCTGGACAGCTGGTGGTTTTGCTGGACTTATCAGCCCCATTAGGTTGGTTCTAGGTAATGGTTTGTCTGTATGTCCTTTCTTTCCTGTTGCATCCTTGTTCCAGACAATATGAACTCCCATATTCTCCACACTGCTGATCAGCCTGTTTTCCCCAGTAGTCCCAACTGGCTGACTTCCCACTGGGCTCCTTCTCTTGGTCTTTTAGAGTAACTTCCTTAAAGGGTTCACAGGTGTTTGATGCCATGTCAGCTTCTTCTTTCCTGCATTGCCCCTTCTCTCCTGCATTGCCCCATGCCCTTTCAGGTAGAGTTGCTCAAATGAGTTCCTGATTTCTTTCATCCATCTGCTCCTCTTTGTTTCTTTCCCCAGAAGATGTGCGGGTTCTGCTCTCAGAGAATCAGAAGCACCTGCCCTTGGAGGAGCAGCTGAAGATCCTGCTGGAGCGGCTGGACGAGGTCAATGCTGGCAAGCAGAGCATAGGACGGTCCCGCCGGGCCAAGATGATCAAGAAGGAGATCACAGTCCTGCGGAGGAAACTCGCACACCCACGGGACCTGGGCCGGGATGGGCTGGAGCGGCACAGCTCCTCTGCCAGGGGAGTCCTGCAGTCCCACAACCCCTGCGAGAAGGACCTGCAGACAGACAGTGCTGCAGAGGAGAGCAGCAGCCAGGAGACTGGCAAAGGTAATGCTCCCTCCAGAGCTGCCAGTCTGGGGAGCCATGGAGAGCTGCCTCTGGACAGGCCTGTCTGGGGAGAGGCTGCCCTAGTAGGTGCCTCCTGAGGCAGGAGGACTGTGTAGACAGCTCCCCACACACTCCTTGCTCTTCACTCCTCCATGGGAATGAGGCAGGTGGCCTCTTGTGGGACAGTCCCTTGTCCCACATCCCCCTGTGGAGACTCCTCGTTTCTGTAGTTCCTCACTTAGGGTTGGGTGCCAAGTTTGCTGTCTGTACTTCCCCAGGCTCCCTCCCAGCATACTCACTGGATAATTCATAGTGAGCTGTGCCAGCCAAACAGGGGAGATTGGATGATGGTGGCCACATCCCGTGTCTGGGACAGCCATATCATGGTTTGTGTTTGCCTCTGGGGGGAGGGTTGGCAGGTCACTCATGTTCACAGCTGTGGTCAGTACTCAACTAGTGAATTCATCTCCTTGTCAGTCAAGGACCTGCATGCTGTTCCAGAGATTGACAGTTCCAGCTGTGTCATGTGGGGCATGAAGTGGATTGTTTCCTCCTGACAGGACTTGCCAGCTTGGCTATGTTGCCTGGTTTCTAGGGGCATTAGGGAGTAGAATGCCTTTGGTGTCGCTTCCTGCCAGAGGGCATGGGAGGGAGTTGCAGCAGCAGCGACTGTTGAGCTCCAAATGCTCTCCCAGGGCTGTCAGACAGGCCAGCTGCCAGCTCCCTGGATGGAGATGCTAAGCTGGGCTCTGTGGGGAGCACAGCAAAAGCTCCAGGCAGAGCTACCATGTGTCACTGGGAGTTTGCCACCTCTGCATCCCAGTTCTGTCCCCTAATCACTTGGAAAAGCAGGTTCTTGCAGTGAGGGAGGATCTTCTGAGATAATGTTCCCCAGAAAGGAAGCTGTTTCTTGACACCACTGCCATGCAGTTCTGCCATCAGGGCTGCAGCTGACACCTTCTCCCTCTTCCAGGTCTGGGTCCCAATTCTTCTTCTACACCAGCACATGAAGTTGGCAGGAGGACCTCTGTGCTCTTCTCCAAGAAGAACCCTAAAACTGCAGGCCCTCCAAAACGTCCAGGACGCCCCCCAAAGAATCGAGACAGCCAGATCACTCCTGGGCATGGGAGCAGCCCCATTGGGCCCCCCCAGCTGCCAATAATGGGGTCCTCGCAGCGGCAGAGGAAGCGAGGGCGAAGCCCGCGCCCCAGCTCCAGCTCGGACAGTGACAGTGACAAGTCCGCGGAGGACGCTACCATGGGTGGGTGCAGCTGGGCAGCTGTGGCCCCACTGGCAGCAGTACTGGCAGGCTCTGGTGCAGTGGTAATGCTCTTTGTTGGGGTGTTTTTCAGACCTGCCAGCCAACGGTTTCAGCAGCGGGAACCAGCCCGTGAAGAAAAGCTTCCTAGTGTACCGCAATGACTGCAATCTTCCCCGGAGCAGCTCCGACTCGGAGTCCAGCAGCAGCAGCAGCAGCAGTGTCTCAGACCGCACCAGGTACTGCCCCTGGCCCAGCTCTGCTGACAGCATGCTGCCCAGGGTGGCAGTGGGCAGCTCTCAGCCATGAGTTTCTGGACAAGCACTCCATTTGGTGGTCCCCATCTTGTTCATCCTGCAGCTCAGCTGCTAATCCCTAGAAGTCTGTGGAGTTTGTGCCTTTTTTAATGTAAAACCTAAAGGTGCGAGTGTGCAGCAAAGGGCTAGTAGGAAGTATGAACTAGGGAATTCCATGTTGGCACAGTAGCTGCTGTCATTGGCCCTTCCAGTAGCCAGCACCAGCAGGTTCCTGCGACACTAATTCAGATGAGGTCACATCTTGTGGTCCTCCCAGGTGGAAGTGAGT
Source organism: Thryothorus ludovicianus (assembly GCA_013397245.1). Taxonomy (NCBI): domain Eukaryota; kingdom Metazoa; phylum Chordata; class Aves; order Passeriformes; family Certhiidae; genus Thryothorus; species Thryothorus ludovicianus. Next base: position 403,742 of record VZTB01007293.1, read on the forward strand.
GAGGGTCTGGCTTGCACCCTGGCAGAAGCACCATCCCACCTTTCTGCCTGTACCGCGGCCAAGTCCTTCCCGGTGCTAAGGCTGGCAGTTGGAGGCCACAATCCCTGGTGTCCCACCAGCCTGGCCCTCTGGAAAACAGTATCTGGAAGCTAAATGTAACTCCTACTGATGGCTCTGCTCCCTGTCTCTGCAGCACGACACCCTCCAAGCAGGGCAGAGGGAAACCCTCCTTCTCCCGAGTGAACTTCCCAGAGGACAGCAGTGAGGACACATCAGGGACAGAGAACGAGTCCTACTCCGTGGGTACAGGACGAGGTGTGGGGCACAGCAGTAAGTACTGTGGCTGCAGAGCTATGTGTTTGGCTGGCATCATCACCTGGGGGGACACAGCTGACTCCCATCTCCTCCTCTGCAGTGGTGCGGAAGGGCATGGGCCGTGGTGCAGGGTGGCTGTCTGAGGATGAGGATTCTTCCCTGGATGCCCTGGACCTGGTGTGGGCTAAATGCCGGGGTTACCCCTCCTACCCGGCATTGGTGAGTACTGCCTGTCACTGGGGCCTCTGAAATCCATGTTCCCTCCCTGCAGACTGGCTCTTGGGGTGCCTTTTCTTCTCTTAGCCCTCCCCTGCGCTTTTTGCAGATCATTGACCCCAAGATGCCGCGGGAAGGCATGTTCCACCATGGTGTCCCCATCCCTGTGCCCCCCTTGGAGGTGCTGAAGCTGGGGGAGCAGATGACTCAGGAAGCACGCGAGCACCTCTACCTTGTCCTCTTCTTCGACAACAAGCGCACTTGGTAAGGCCAGGGCGCCGAGGGCTTTGTGGGGGGGGTCCCCAGAGACGATTGTAACCCTCAAACGAGGTGGCCCCCCGCTCTCCGCAGGCAGTGGTTGCCCCGGACGAAGCTGGTGCCTCTGGGGGTGAACCAGGACCTGGACAAAGAGAAGATGCTGGAGGGCCGCAAGTCCAACATCCGCAAGTCGGTGCAGATCGCCTACCACCGCGCCATGCAGCACCGCAACAAGGTGCAGGGCGAGCAGAGCAGCGACTCCAGTGAGAGCGACTGAGCCGGTGCCGCCGGCCGCTCCCCCGCCGAATCTCAGGGCAAACGGGGCTCGGTGACCCCCACCCCGTGCAGCTGGCCTGCACCCACGGGGGGCTGGGGGACCGGGAGGGGTGGGGCCGGTCCCCCGTGCCCCCCCTCAACTCTCCCATTCCCGGTGCCCGCTCCCCCGAGCCCGCCGCTCCCCGGGATGCTGTTCTGGCCGCCGCCGTGCCCCAGGGCGGCCCTTCGCGCCCCGCACCCCCGTGCTGCTCCCCATCCCTGGGCCCAGCCCCTGGCCGGCCCCGCGCTCGGACGTTGTTTGTATTTATTTTGAAGGAAGAAAAATCTATTGATTCTTAGAAAATAAACCTCCGCTGCGGAGCCGCGGCCGCTGCGGGC
>VZTB01007293.1:442942-480306 GCA_013397245.1 Thryothorus ludovicianus
CGCCGGGACGGGATCCGCAGGGCCACGCACGGGGGCGGGCGGGTCCGTGGGGCTCAGCTGGGGTGAACTCCCCGTGGCGCAGATCCTCCGGGACGTGGGTCCCGGAGGGGCACCAGGGCAGGTTCCGGGGGACAGCACACGGCGGGGCGGCGGAGGGGGGATGCTGCCCGCGGGGCTGGCAGAGTTGCCCGGAGCGAGCAGCGCGGTGGCAGCGAGCTGTGGCCAAGGTTAGTCCCGCGGCCGCCAGGGGTAGGCAGGGGTAGGGGGCAGTCGGACCCACTAGCAGGGTCCTGAGGAAGGTCTGGGATGTCCCTACCCCACACCTGCCCCACACTTAGCTCTCAACCGCCCAGCACGATTATGCAGTGCCCTGGCAGCCATTGGGCTGTGAGACCCTGCCAAGGTTCAGATAATTAGTTAATCTGCTTAATTGTCCGGCTGGAAAACTGCCCACCCTGCCAGGGCTTGTGCTGGCAATGGGATGACCACAGCACCAAAAAGTCACTCCGTCTTGCATGGTGACACCTGCACTCCAGCTCCCTGCCTGCACCCCTCCTCTTCCCTGCCTGCACCTCAGCAGCGCTTGAGCTGCTCCTGTCATCACCATTGCTCCTCTCTCACTAGGCCAGCAGGGACATTGTGGCACCTCAGGTCCCCATGACAGCACCTGTGTGCTGGCAGTAGCGCACAGTGCCCCACTCCTGCTCCCTGCCACCTCTCCATTCCCGGGGCACGGTGTCCACTATTAGCACATAGGGCATTTCTGGCTCCCAATCCACTCCTGTGTGGGGTCAGGAGACTGCGGCAGCCAGTTGAGTGCAGGGTCCAGGAATTTGGGCAATGGCGGCACACTGGGCCCCAGAAAGCAGGCAGGGCAGGCAGCTAATCTGGGGATTAGTGCTGGGGAGGCCGCACAGGGGGATAGCAGAGGTGATCCTGCACTGCACCATGCCCTGCCAGCACTGGGCACCACCGCAGCTCATCCTGAGGCAGGTGCAGCTGCAGTGCTGGGTGTGCAGTGGGAATGTGGGAAGGGAGCTGGCTGTGCCCTGTATACCACAGTCATTGGAGCACCTTTAGCACAAGGCAGGGGCACAGCAGCCACCTCCACATCCTCGGTGCTGTCAGAGGTTTCCTCCTCTGCCAAGTGACTCACTGGCAGATGAAAAGCTGAGCCCCGTGCTCTGTGCTGCTGCAGCAGCCACCTGCCTGCTGCCTGCACAGCTGGGAATGCTGGGTGGAGGATGCAACCAGTTCCCTCAACCCCTGTGCTCATGGCCACCTGAATGTCACAAGCTTCTGATCACTGTTCTCCCCTTTCTCCTGCGTTCTCCCCCAGAAAAGCTCCAAAACTCCACATTCAGAGTTTCAGAGAATATTGCCCAAATTAAATGTCCCCAAACAGACTGGAACTCAACTTTGCTTTTTGTTCTGACAACTGTCTGTGTTTTAAGGTTCTACCCTGTGCCCTCCACAAATCTTCTTGGCTGTGCTGCAGGAGGAACCACCTTGGCACCTTCCCTGGTTAAAGGGTGGGACAAGACCCCTACAAACACCAGTGCTGGCAGCTCCATGGAGGTGAAGGCCAGGAGAAACCACACATCCCTCGAGTATGGCTGATCCAGCAAGGAGACAGTGACAGTGAGTTGGGACTACAGGCTGGGGAGGCAGCACCAGCTCCATTAGGGTGCAAGCAGAGTGTCTGGGAAATCTGCTGCCACACAGCATGCATGCTTCCATTTTTGTCCAGCAAGGCTGGGAGAGGAGCTGCCATCGTCACAGCCATATTGGGACAAACGCCCTTGTTGGCAGATAAAACCCTGGTGGAGACCCTGAGTGGGAATAGGCAGGGGGACTGGGGGGGGCAGGGTGGCACCCTGGGGTTTATCCCATTCACCAGGGAAGTCCTGTGCAGGGGGAGGCATTGCTGGCTGCCCTTGCTGTAACATCTCCATCTCCAGGGATTTTGTTTTGCACTGTGTTACAGTGTGTGTGTGTGGCAAGGAGCTTCAGGGGTCCCCAGGGCATCCCTGCATTGCACCCCACGGCACCGATGCTCCATCTCGGCGTGCCAAAGAGGCAGTCTCTGCTCTGCTTCTGCACAGGGGCTTGCAGCAGACACCTCCAGAGGTCCCTCCAAGCTCAGCCATGTGCTGCCGAGCTCCCTGCACCCAGACCAGGGGCTGCGGGGAGACCTGCACCCGTCCCTGCCAATCCCAAAGCACACGGGGTGGCAAGCCCACCAAACAGGTTTTGCCCAGCGAAGGCCGTGCTGGGGCTGTTGGAGGTGGGTACACAAGGGCGATGTAAAACAAACAACCACTGCTGGCAGCCATCACCAAATCCTCCGCTGACAGAGGGGTCCCAAGGCTCTGAGGGCTCCCCATATCAGACTATCCCCTCCTCCCCCTTCTCCTTGTTAACTAACATCACTGGACCAATGTTAAGCTGGAAGGTTTCCATCTTTAAACACTAGAGAGGAGCTAAAAAAAACAATCCTCCCAATTCCACAATCCAGGGGAGTTAAATAGCTAAAGAGCAGCTGCCTGATCTGCTGGAACAGGACCCTGCCTCTCCCAAAGAAACTGACACAGAGACACTGGGCTTTGGTGAAGATGAGTTTATTAAAGCCAGAAAAAAGGGATCTCAGCCATTTCCCTTGGGATGACAAAGCTAGATAATTTGAATTTGTGGCAATATGATAATTTGAAATATGTTTCTTTTAAAATGTTTCTTTTGCTGGTAACATTTCAGATCAAAAATCAGAAGTGGCACAAATGGCCAAAGCAGTGGGAGCTGCCCACAGTCACAGCTGGGTACCCTGAAAAGAGTTGCTCTGTGGGAATTGGGACTGTCCACCATTTCATCTGCTGGATCTGCCTGTCATATCTTTGGCGTCTGAGAACCATTGCCCTTGAAAAGGGTATGTTGGAGAATTCCTTAATCAGCCAAGAGATACAAAAGGCAAATATAAGTAGAAACAAAATAACTTCCTGGAATTTCTGAAACCCAGGAATTTCAGCCTGTAAGGAGAAGAGATACAATAGCAGACGAACTTGAGACGCTGGGGTTTGGTTTTCCTCAGTTAAGCCTGTCCCTGCCCAAAGTTCACAAACAGCTCCTGAGACAAATCTGAACCTCGTTGAAATCAACCATAACAATACTACTGTACTAAAAACCTGAACTTTTATGGAACAAACCAACAAAGATACTACGAGCTAGAAACAGTGAAGCCTCTGGCCACAGAGATAGCATTATATCGATCTAGCTGAGGAATTTCCAGAAGATCTCAGTGCCAAATCTGACTGAGCTCTGCCAGCCCTCTCCTCCCTAGGAATGTCAGGTACTTCGCTGCTGTGTTAATGCTGTGGTAACTTGAGCCCATGGCATCTGTGCTGGGAGCAGGGAAGTAAAGCCATACAGATCCCCTCCGCTTTCCAAGCCAGGGGAGAGCCCTGCTTAGACCCCACATAGTCCCTTACAATATCTCTAACTGGGCAATAGCACTTTCAAGCATTCAGGCCTGAGTCTTGCCTCTGACTAAGCAGGTAACACACCTAGAGGAATAACCTGCAACTGAAATGCTCATCCTGCACTAAGGGCTCCGAGCAGGAAACAAATCCCTTCAATCAGAAGAATCACAATCAAACAGTAAAGAGAAAGAGGCTGTGTTCTGCTGAGCTAGTGGGTTGACAAGATGTAAATTCTTGGAGCTTGAGGGGCTTTGGATGCTGAAACAGCTTATTTGCTTTACACCTGTTGTGTGACACAGGGGAAGTACATCCTCCTCAGGAGAGGAATCCAAGAGATAACTTTGTACACTGGCAACATTCATGTTTTTTTTAATTTCAAGACTTCTCTTTCTTCTGCTTCCAAGTTGTTGCAGGTTTTTATCAGAGCGTGGCACTGCTGGGAAATTCTTTGTAAGCCCCAGCTGAACACTGCTGAGGATCTGCTGATGGGGAGCTGCAAAAACCGGGTCAGAGTTTTCTGAACTGAGATCAACCAAGTATCTGTGAAGGGATTTTTTTCTGGAGCTTTCCAAGTCAATAATCCTATTTGCCTTCCTCTGCTTCAGCCCACTGTCAGCACATTCAGAGTGTTCACCTTTCCTCTTAGTGAAATAAGTTGTCTTTCTCCCTGTTGCTTTTTTCCAGGATGCCCTTCCTGGACTCTGTTTTGTTTTGTTCCCTACAGTTGCCTTCTCCACCTCGTGGTCTGTGGACCAGTTGCTGTGTCTTTGCCCGGGTGTAGTTTTCTGTGCAGAATGATGGCAAACTTTAGGCTGCTGCCTCTGTGATGGTGTCAGGGGTTTAAACCCTCGAGTGCCTCTCCTGAATGCCTTCCTTAGTGGGGTTGGTAGAGGCATTTCCAGTGGTACAGGACAGTGTTTCTTCTGACTACTCCCCAGAAAGTGTGTGCCAGCCCAGCGCATGCAAGGACGGGCAGCACAGCTCTGTGTCCCCAAGCTGCATTTCACCTCCTGCAAAAGGTTGTTTGCCCTGCCACAGGCTGCTGTAGTAATGGGACTGGCTTTGTCTCCTGAGGCTGAGTTTAGGTCACCCTTAGGTGTGTCATCTCCAGTGACCTGGTTCCTTCCAGGGGAGTCTCTGTGTTGCTGCCCCACTCTCATAGAGGAGAAATGAGGCCAGCCTGAGCAGCTGCAAACTCCCCTGCCTGGGCTGCAAGGCCTGTGGGGGTACTCCTCACTTAGGACACAGGGCTGGCACAGCCCAGGGGAGGTCTGGCAAGGCTTATCTGCCATGTGAGGGGGCAGGCTGGCACTAGACACAAGCGTGCTCTGCCCAGCTGAGGTATTACGTTGCTTCAGGAAGCCAAGTTCTTTACACAGTTTCAGGAACTGGTCAGTCAGCTGGACTGGCAGTGACTCCAGACCCTCCTTCAGCAGCTGGATACTGGATTTCATATCCAAAATCTCCATGTCTTTCTGGGAAAGCAGAAAGCAGAGCAGAAGTAGTAAAAAACACAAAAGAAGGCACAATAGTAAGAAAGTTTTAGGTACCATGTCTCAGTTTGGTATTGACCCAAAGATTAGCAATTTGTATATTCCTGTGCAATAGATATCCTCAAACTGCCCCACAAAGGTGAGAGGTTTGGGACATCCCCCTAACCTATCATGTGTCCCCTCTCCTAGGAGCACTGCCTTCTCATATGCTGGTGTGAAATCTTTTTTTCCTGCCAAAAGCAATTCCTGCAGCAGGGCCTTTGGAGAAACCAGCCCTGATCAGAAGGTCTCTGGCAGTTCATTCTTGTGTCTTTCACATCCACTCATTTTCTTTTCACATCTTTTTTCCTCTCCCTGAAGGCCGAAGGGACAAGGTGCTGCACTTCTGTGAGGTGCTTTCTGCTGACAGACATGCACTGCACCATCTCCCCCAGCAAAGGCACGTGTCAGGTGAGGAAGCAGGGAGTGCTTCATCACAGCCTGCCACAACAAGGTACTGTTGGCTTCTTCTCTTACTGACCAGAGCTTACAGCGCTGTTAGCCAACGCTTGGGTAAGCCTCTGTCAGTATCTGGCCTAGAATTAGCATTTTAATATCTTTCCCCTTTCAGTATAATAGGAGCAGTCTGCTTTATAATCCACCATTCGAAGGCAATTTAATATTCAGTCAGTATTTTGAAGAAGCAGGAGAAATTCAGAATAAAAGATTAATTTCTCCACTTACGGCTGCAAGTCTCCTCTCCATCTCCAGCAGTGCCTGCTCCATTTGGCTTTTATCTGTCAAAGCTTTCAGCAGTGAGCTGCAGTGACTTTGAAGAGCATCTTCCACTAAACGGGGAAATCAATAAAAACCACATTTGGTCTTTCATTTGTAAATGTGAATAAAGTACTATCAGTACTATTGCTATTTCCTGCATGGCTTGGCATTCTCCTGCTGTGATCTCCCCAAACCCTGAGCAATGAACAATGGGGTGGATTTTTAATGCAAGGCACTTGAAATTTATAAGATGCTGCACATAGGCCAAACCTCATTGACTGCCCTCTGTTAATGTGGCAGCTGGAGAAGAGAGGCTGTGCAAAGCTGCAGAATTTGGTAGGCTGAATGCAGGGAAGGCTGAGGCTTGGTTGTCTGCCAGGTGTACAACAGGCATGGCCAAGGCAGGGGGACCAGTACAGCTGATCCACCCCTGTATAAACAACACTCTTATGCAACCAGGTGATGGTAAAGGGGGCTTGAACAGGATGGAGGTGTAAGAGGTTAATGGCTAGGTAGTGCAGCCAGAGAAACTGTGTCAAAAATTCACAGATGGCTGAAAACTGAAGGAAAACTGCTGGGAGGAACAGAGGGAAATTATGAAGGAGAGTGCAAAGAATTGGAATTTCCATTTGCTTGTCGTGGGAAGAGATGGGGTCAGAAACCACCTGAACCAGGCAGCTGTGCCTAGCATTTGGCAGTGGGGGCCCCAGCAGGGTCCTGTGGAGGCACAGGCTCCCCAGGAGGATTTTAAATTTGAGCAAGTTGCTCTTGGCTTCAGTCAGTCTTGCTGAAAAACTGATAAAACCCCAGGGATTTGTGTTATATGATTGGATAAGAATATAACTCCCACCATACAGCTTCAATTACTCTTGCAGGAGCCACTGCTGTGCCTAATACACTACAGGATGGAAACAGTTTGCAGTGTGTGTGGAGATGAAAAATCTTTAGCAATCTTGTGGAAGTCTACTTTAAAATTGTAAATTAGGACAGAGAGAAAGAGCTGAGAAAAAGTGGAGAGAAAGAGCTGAACATGCCTGCTCTTCCCTGTGAAGAATGCTGGAAGGTGTGTACAGATGGTGTGGAATGTTGGCATAAAACAGGATCCAAAACACTCTTGCTAAAGCAAAGCACTGCCAAACCAATGGCAGTGAAACCCTGGAGTTCTGGAGCACTGCATACCTGAGAAAAATCAGAATAAAGCCTACATTTCAACAAGTTGCTACAAGAGCTCTGCAATTAATTTATCTTCTTGGGCTTCAGATCAAAGGTGTTTGATTGACTTCGGTGTCAGAGGAGCTGAGAGCCCATATGAAGCTGTTCTGCTCACCAGTGTTTATCTCAGTGCTGTGCTCCTCAGTGAGCACCTCTTGCCCCACAGTGCTGTGCTCACAGGCTGCAGAGCTGCAGGGCACTGGGGATCCTTTCTCCTCCTGCTCAGCTATTTTCATTAAGCTTCCAGGGACTTAATTATCTCAGTGAGCTGTGCTCTTCTGTCAAACTGTAGATAGAATTGGTTAAAGAGCTAAAAATTATTAGGGAGCGGCAGGCAAAAAGTGACTGTACAGGCTTTGCTTCTGTGAAAAAACAGGGATGATTTAAAATTTTGAGAAGGAAGAAAGGAAAAGGATCTAAGTAATTATAGGCTTAGTAGTTCGTTCTTATAGGGTGCAAGGTTTTAGAACAGACTTTGAGGAGAAAAGTACTCAAAGATATGGAGGGGAATGGAATAAGAACAAGATTTTATAAAAGGTGGACTGTGATTTAATGCACAAAGACAAGGCAGGTGACTTCTTTTACAAAGACAACAGAGTAGCTTTTCTGTAGATTCAAACAAAGCTTTTCAGTGAAAGTTGTCATATAATATTAAAAAAGGAGGAAAAAAAAGGGGAAGCTTAAAAAATAAGCCTCAACTAAAGGGAAAACAGCTCTTGAGGTGAATGGCATGAGGGGACAAGGCATCTCTGAAAGGTGCTCATCAAGGCCTTCCCATGAGCCAAACAGGCTTAAAATCTGCTGCAGTCACCTGGGTGTAAAGCCAAAGGGCATTCTGTTTAATTAGCAAGTGACACAGTGATGCAAAAGCCAGCACCAGAGGCTACAGATGAGACAGGGCAGTGTGGTGAGCAGCAGTGCACCAGCTCTGGCTGGCAGAACTGCTGTGCACCCCAGGATGAATGGAAGCCACACACCTTCCCAGCTGTCTGTGTGCAAGGAAAGAAAGAGACTGAACTAAGACATGGGCAGAGAAAAGCTACAAGTTAATTAAGTGCTTACATGGTAATCTCCTCTTATGAAAGGAGATTGAAAGTGTTTGTCTCATTCAGCCACGCAAAGCAGAGGTGTGGGGTGGCACAGGGCTGGAGGTGCCACACAGGGAATGGCACCTCCTGGCACCAGGAATCCCCTGTGCCCAGCTGTGCCTTAAACTTTGCCTCCTCCAAGGAGCCCTGCTTGGGCACAGGGGTCATTTAGGAGAAGGAGCCCTGTAGCTGCCTCAGCCATGCATTGTCCTCACACACATTGAATGAAAACCACCTCCCAGACTTGAGCTAGAGGGGAAATTCTCCATTATTTCAGGATGCACTTCACCACATGCCTTGTTCTCTGTAGGAGCTTGGCTGATTTCTGAGGATTATCTGCACATATTTCAAACAATATGCTGTTGCAGACAATTTGGTTGTTGTTTTTAATCTTTTAGTGTTTTGCTCTGACAGATTTCGACTGTTTTAGAAACCTGGAAATCTATAACTTGCAGGATGGATTTGTAACGGGGGAGTGAATGTTTGAGTGGGCCTTTTAGACTTTTCATCTCCCTGGTTAGACACAAAGGCTGCCTGCAATCTGAGAGCAGGTTTTTGAGGAGCCCGCCAACCTACAAAGAGAAGGAAAGCAGCAGTGACTAAAGGAAGAAATTCCTTTCATGTCACTTTATCACCTTCCATGTCTACCTAGTGGAGATACAGGAAGGGCAACATCTGCAAGCTTACCTTATCTTGCTGCTTTTCCCCATATGCTTAATTTTAGCTCAGAATTATTTTTAAAACTTTCTGGTTTCCCTAGTCTGTCTATTCTTCTTCAACATAGTATCCTCAGTCTAAAAATAGTCCTGCATCCACTGGGCTTGTGATCTGCACATACATTTGACTCAGCACAGCATGCTGCCGGCAAGCAACCAGCAGCCAGCCTTTTGAAAGTGTTTCATTTGTACGTGTAGGAGTATTCTGCAGAAAAACCCCTCAGTACAGAGGAGGAGCACTCCCCTCCCTGCTTCCATACCCAGAGGAGTGTTCAGACTTGTCAAATACTAATAAACAAGGTAAAAATAAGTTTTAATGAAGGCTTACAGAAAAAAAATAGTCCTTGAGATGGCCAAATTAGATCAGATCAAGGACCCTGTTAAGTCAAGTCTCTTGTCTTTGAATATGATCAAGAAGGGCTGCTTCAGAGGTTTTCTTCAAATAAACCCTGCAGCAGTTAGTTATTGAATAACTTGATCACAGACAGAAAATCTTTACTCAGTTAATGGGTGACTTATGCACAGACTTGTGCCTCTCTTGAGGTAATTTAAACAAAGCAGTTTTTTACAATCTGAAAAATTGCTGTGTTTTGATTTGCTGTACCCTTGTCTTCGGATGCTACTGTTTACAAAAATAACATTCGGAATATGAAATCTGGCATGAGATAAAAGGCTGAAGGACCCATGGGTAGGGCTGCCACCCTGTGCTGCAGAGAGCTCCCTGCAAATCAGCCTGTACCCGGGTGCAGCTGCACTCCCAGCAGCTGAAAACTACAGCCTGAGCAGTCAAGGGAGGGAGCACCAGCCTCCCACCCTAGGAATATTAAACAGCAACTGCTTCTGATGTCTCTCTATCATCATCTATGCAGCTCATCCTGAGATTGGCACTAACAGCACAGAGGCTTTAAATAACACTTTGGAAGGAGGTTGGTTCCCCCACGCCCAGATTCAGTAGGGGAAATTGGAGGTGCTATAAACCTGTTGAGACACAGGCAGGGAAGACGGCTCTGGAGCTCAGCAGAGCTCTGCATGTTCTCCCTGGGTAGCCAGGGACCTGTGCCAGAGGGTGAGACTGTTGGGCTGTCATGGCTTCATCCTGCTCAGATATAATCCAGGCAGTTGGCTGGCAGGTTTGTGCTGGCTTAGACTGAGTCCCTTTCCACAAGACATCAGATAGCACCTGCATCGGGGGACTGTGGGATCAGCTGCCCCTGATCTCACCCTGTGCTACAGCATACAGTCCTCCAAGCCCTGAATTGTGACAACGAGGGGTTTTGGTATCTGCTGGAACATCCAAACTTCTTCTTACCATCCATACTGAGGTGTTTTGGAGTCTGGTTAAGTCCCTCACCTCAACAGCTTTGTCAGTCACTGCATGGCTAATTATCAGCTATATGGAAAAAATATTTTTTTAATCAGTTTCAAACTTACTGACTTTTCAATCTGTACAGGATGTAAGGGAGTCTGAATTGGATGTCCCAGTCTGGACCATACCATTCAAGGTAAACAAGCTCAAATCCCATCATTTTAAAGACAGCCATTTCCCATGGAATCTTTGCCAGCAGCTGCCTGGGCCTGGGGAGTCTGGAAGCAAGTCATGTTTGAAAACCACACACTGGGCACCTCATTTTGTCAGAGAACTGCATCACCTCATACCTGTGCAAGTGACACACTGCACATTGCTTTGTCACCCTTGATGGCCATGTGTCAGAGGATTGCCTGTGGCATGCTGGCTGGGAGGATGCTGCTCATGTGCACTGCAGACAAGTTGTGGAGGATTTGTCTGTCCTGAGCTGTCACAGCTGGAACTACCAGATACCAGAACAGCAAAGCAGCTCAGAGAGGGCTAAGTGGTGAAAATTTGCATTTGTATGAAAAATAGAAAGCTTTGATAGAAGTGCAGGTATGTAAATTAAAATGTGAAAAATATGAAAAGAAATGAGCTACAAGAGTGGAAACCAGGAGGAAAGAGCAAATAATGAGTGGGCAAGTCAAATTGTATGCATATAAGGTGGAAGAACTGAGGCTACAGGGTCTGTCTGGCTCTTTACATCCCTGTGCACTTCACACCAAGATGTGAGTAAGCCACAGAGCACCTGTGCCTCTGTGGAAGCTGCTCAGCCAAACCTCATCTCATCTCCAGTGCCAGACACAGCTCTATCCACTGTGTGCAAGCACATATGGACACTCAAAAGAGAACATATTAAAAAATATTACTGCACAAACCATGCCAGCTCAAGAGCATTTGGAAATGCTTTGGAAATACATTTTGAAAAATATTTTCTGTTTTGTTCTTGCCTGGTGGCTATACAGACTGTGCCAAATGTGCTTGCTACCCACTGCTAAAAATGCAACCTGTGATATGCCTTATAAGCTTTTAATGAAAACAGACATGATTTAGAGTTCCATCCTCCTTTGCTTTTCAGAGCTGTTGGAATGTCCTGGTGCACTAGTTCTCTTAATCTTCTGCATTCCTCTCCTACCTGTGAAATCCTCCACTGCCAATGATACAATATGTCTCTGCCATGTCACCCACATCCCAAGATACTGTATCATCACTCACTGGCATTCATAACTTTATTAGCTCTGAGTTTAGCTCTTTACCACCTGCGTTTTGGAATTTTATACCAGTTTTTCAAGAGAATTGCCTCTTTTCAAGGCACTAGCGTAGGTATCCATTTAGTGGGAACTTAATTATCCATCACTGTGATATCAGTCAAATGACAGTGTTTATCTGCAATTAACCAGTGACAGATGAACCTCCCAGAAATATAAAAAGAACAACATTGTGCAGCATGTGATGGTTTTCATTATATATTCAACATTCTGCAGCATGATGCATTACAGAAAGTGCCAATTTTTCTTTTCAATTGCTTTGAAAATCTAGCAGCATGCACCTCTGGGAGGTTTCTCATTTCATTCAAGGCACATTCATTGAAAATGGATATGGAGAGGAAACAGGACAACTGAGTAAATGGTATGGAATGAAGAGGGGGAGTCATGAACAATAGATTTGATTTTCAGTGCCATGACGACAATTTCTGCACATGAGGTATGCGAAATTAGGCAAAGTCCTGCTGCAGAGTGGACAAGCTGAGGCACTGAAGTAATTAGGAGATGGGAAAATGTGTAATAGGGAATTTGCTGTGCTGGCCAAAGCAGACAGATTCTTGTTTACATTAAGGTCCCACCAAGAGCACTTGCCAAGCACAGCAAGGGAATGTTCTCAGTACAATGAGATTGGTATTTCAAACGCACAGCCTATCATGGCCTCCAGCATAATGCATCAGACTCCACTCTCTTTTTGCCTGAGAGGGCTCTGTTGATTTAAGAGCTATCTGTCAAAGATGTGCTTTGTGGAAGCCACATTTTGCCACACAGTGAATACTATTGTGCTTTTGTGAAGGTCTGCTGCCTTCATCTCACAAGATACAACTCACTTCACGTTTCTTGTGTATATTGAAAATGGCCTCTTGCTCTTGCACAGAGCAGAGCAAGCTCTGAGCAGTCCTGACAGGGTGTTGATAAAGCATCACACCAGCATTAAAAATTAATGTACTCACAAAGGCTCAGATCTAAGCTAAATTAGAAACAATTTCGTAAAGCATTTTCCCTCAGTAAAGATTTCTGTGATTAGCCACTTGAGAGACAGAGTTGTTCAAAAGTATTTTACATCATTAGCTTTCCTGAAGGTCACCCTTTTATCACGGCAATAGTGTGCTTCACTATGTGCTTCTCATTCAAAAAATGAGCAGTACTAGTTTTGTTTACATCCAAAACTTAATCACTTCAAGCACAGAGGAGCAATGGAAGACTTCAAACTAACATATGAAAATCTGAGAAAGCCCTAAAAACTGAAACTGGATACTCAGGATATAAATATCTAAGTTATTTTTACTGTGTATTCCATTAGTACTTCAGATAGTATAAAAATGATTGTAGTCCAGGCAGACCACAAAAACAGAGGTGTGTTTATCTGTTTGAGCACAGTGTCTAACCATGCAACACCTAAGTGCAAGAGAGCAGAGAAAGGGAAAAAATGAGAGAGTAGGAATGGAAAAACTGACGAGTCCATACCATGGATAAGTCTTGTTTTCTCTCCTCCCTCAGGGGGAACAGCTGTGAGTGGCAAGACTTGCCCAGTTCACCCCAGCCTCCAGACACCACAGACATTTGGCAGTTTGACTGTGCCCTCTGCTGTTAACTGGAACACAGGAAGGACTTACATGTCTTGGAAAGGGTTTCTCGGCAAACCAAACTGGATTTGAGTTTGGACTCAAACATTTCTTGAAACTTCTCGAAGCTCACTTGCTGCTGCAAAAACAAAGGTAAATGGGAGAATTAGAACATTCCCTTTTCTTTGTTTGCAAAATCACAGCCCCAGATGCCACAGAACAATGACTGCAATTCACGAATGGAACAGCCTGAAAATGGTTGTTTATCTGTCACTTGAAACAATTTGTCCAGCTGTTGGTTGCAACCCCAAAGAAGATCTGGGATGGCTCAAAAAGGCTCATGGTATCTGAATAGATTTCAAAAAAGAAATACTGATCTGCAAAATAGGTTTAATAATAGCTAATAAAATTAATTATAGAAGCATTGGGAGAGAGACTCACCTTCAGACCACAACAACTTATCGTGAGAGTAGGCTGCTTTCTTCAGGTACAAGGGAAAAAAACTGATATTTGCAGGCTGCAACTACAGCTTTGCTCCAGAGACCCAGAGAAATTCCACCACTGGCTCTGAGGCAAGTCTCTAAAGACCTTAACCCCAAGGCCACAAAGGTAATGATATATGCAAAAAAACTTACATTTTTTGGTTTAAAGTATTTGAGTGCTTAAGACACACAATGTAATATTTTAGATATCAGTATAGTAAAGGAGATAAAGTGAATACTGTAGTATTTGTAGCAATTAATTATTTTACATTCTGAATTTGAAGTAACTTACCTTTTGAAGCTTGTCTTCAATGCTGGAAATAAAGGAGCTTAGGACTTCACTAAAATGGAAAAAAATCCAACAAATATGAACCAGAAATGTAAGTTACTGAAGTGTACAAAAATTGAAAAGATCACTGTAAAAATGAGACAGGAAACACTGTAAGGCACAGTGTAGTATCAAATATTAGAATGGAAATATGATTACTTAAGGGGACGTAACCCTTTGAAGTTACCTCAGTTATTTTAGGAAAACACGGACTCTGCAATGTAAAGTAAGAAAAAATACATATACACACATGCCCATATATGTTATATACATGAAGTTATGGAACTTTTAGTCTCAGATTTTTGGCCTCTCTCTCAAATTTGTGGTTGGCATTTGCAGAACTGGCCATTAGCTCCTGGGGTGTGGTCACCATGCAATCTGCTCCGGAAGGACCCAGCCCGTGCGGTGACGTGCCAGTTGCTGCGATACACGGGAATTGTGTTTGGACTAAAATAACTGTGGGAAAAACACGGGGAAAGCTTCAGCATCAACAAAGCCCAGGCCAGGAAGAACAAGCACTGCAAATCCT
Organism: Thryothorus ludovicianus; assembly: GCA_013397245.1. Classification (NCBI taxonomy): domain Eukaryota; kingdom Metazoa; phylum Chordata; class Aves; order Passeriformes; family Certhiidae; genus Thryothorus; species Thryothorus ludovicianus. The sequence goes on from VZTB01007293.1 coordinate 457,195, forward strand.
TTTCTCCTGAGATTATGCCTGTGGTTTCTGTTATCTGTGCTTTTAAGTTGCGCCAGCGTGTCAGGAACCAGCCTATATTCATGATTAATCTGCCACACCAAAATACACGGATGGTTGCTAAGCAAAGTGATGACCTTTTCCTCTCTGAAGATTCAGGTCATTTTAAGTCAATCATTAGAGTGATCTAAATTACAACATCCAAAAATATGCAGAGGCCAGGTAGAGTCTAGTTATGAGAATTAGGCAGTGCTTCTGAAATCTGTCTAGCTTTATGGAAAGGAAGATACTAATTTTCTTAGTCAAACTTGCGGGGGATACAAATTGATAAATTATACACTCATCTTTGCAAAGATAATATAGTTATTTCTAAAAACAGGCTTCTAATCTGGGAGCAAGTCTGGAGTGTAGGAAGGAGCATAAAGAAAAGCAATTAAAGAAAAAATAAAGAATAATTATGAGTGATGCCTAAACATTTAAAACTGCTTCCTCATTTCATTACAAAAATCTTCCTCTAATAGGCAACAGAGAATAAAATTTTGTCTTATCAGAAATGTAGTGCCCATTGAAAAGGCAAGAGAGATACATAGATTTAATCAAAGGCTTTTAATAAAAACACACTTCACTTTGGATGTTACATTACAAAATGTACAGTGCTAAGAATTATTTATAGGTGTGCTGAGGTGCTGTATTTCATTTTTGAGCTTCAAATTGCTGGCTTGTTCCTTAAAGTCCTTCAGGACCTACAGGTACATGTAATTCTCGACATCTGACAAAGAGCAGATGCAAATTAAATTAGCAAATAACACTTGTCTGTTACCAAAAAAAAATACATAAAAATCTTGTATGAAAATAAAAGTCTAGAGATATGTGCAGGTTTATAAAAGATACAATCTGCACACAAGTGTGTTTGACAATCCTCTCATCTGGCCCAAATGGAAAGGCCATCCTCAGAGTCCCTTTTATCAGTCTCCACCTAGCCTATAAAATTTTGAGAAATAAGGGTTTTAAAAGAGAATCAGTACAGAAAAAAGAAACAATGTTGATTAGCTAAAGAAAGACAAAGGTATATTCAGGTTAGAATTTTGCTGTTCTGTGGGGCTTATGGCTGAATGTGTTACATAAATTGCAAATAAACCCTATTCTCTTACCTTGTGACTCTTTCCAATTAGAAATTAGAAATTTGAAAATACTTTTCTTGTAGAAATGTGCAGCTATGTCATGTATGATTTGTAAGTGGGGAAGAAGGAGCTGCAGGGAGTGATAACCACCAGAACAGAAAGAATTTCCAATGGTGTCTACATACCGGTCATATTTGTCCTTTATTTTGTTCTTATTGACTTCAAAATTTTCCAAGACACTTTTTACTCTTCCTGCACCAAAATTAAGAGGACCTTTTTCTCTTGTTTCTTCATTAAATAACTGTGGTTTTGTCTGGTATTTGGTAAAAATACTGGGCTCACTCTGTGACACAAAGAAAAGAGAAATGTTGAAGTACAAAATAATCAGAACATTAACTGGAAGAAACTATTTGTTTATCCAGTGCTTTGCAGACAGACATCGCAGTGATTGGACATCACAGTGATGAGGAGATTAAGAACTTCATGAGATTATCCCTCATTTAGTGTGCCTAGTTAGATCAACTCCCTGTGGAACTGAGACCCAGCCCAAATTCCTCCAGACACAGACTTTTCTCTCATCTTGAGGATTTTCAGTTTGCTACAATTATAAGGTGTGCAGTTTGTTTTTTTTTCCCTTCTATGTTCAAGACAGGGACTATAAATGAATTTCAGTGTTCCTGGAATTGTGGAAAGGTTCAAGTTGTCAGTAGAATCTTCCTGTACAGTAACCTAAAACAAAATCCTATTGAATTTCTTGGTGGATGACATCATTTTTCTGCCAACTGGCAACATCGACAGACTGTAGATGAGTTTTTCACATGCTTCAATACACATTTTAGAATAAGAAATTTAATATTAATAGGAAAGTTTCATTCTACAAAATTTCCAAACACTGTGTGACCAAAATGGAAATGCCTTTTCCTTAAAACATAAGAAAATGCAAATTCCTTTTTTTCTTTTTTCCCTTCATCTTGAAAAGTGAATTTCCTGTTTGATGAAAACCGCTCCTAGGCAAAGTGCACAGGACAGCAGATACCATCTGGAACTGAAGGACAGCCTGGGGCCTCCAAGCTGGCACCACTGCTCTTTCCTAATCTTTGCTCCAGGTGTGTTTATTCAGATCTGGTTCTCTCTATGAGCAGTGCAGGAACTATTTTAGTGGAGGCTGGTAACATCAGAAACCATGAGCTGTAGGAGAAACATTGTGAGCATAGAAACTCTTCATCCCTATCCAAAATCATCCAAGCATCTACTATAACAACAATGCAGCAAGGACATTGCCAGTGCAGGGAAACAAACACTGAGTTGCTCTGTCATTCTTGCAGGAAGCAAAGGAAGTGAAATATATCACATTTGAAAGAAAAATAGATGTAATATTCTAACCTGGCTAGGTAGGTGGTCTAAAGACATTAGCTTGTGAGTAATTTCATATTATTTCAGTAACTTAAAAAATATGATTGAAGAAAATAATACCTATCTCAATAACAATTTATAGCTATCTATTATAAACACCATGTTCATCTAACCAGGCTGCTACTTTGTCTTGTCACAGTAAGTATGTGTATGTAGGAAGAAGATAACTTGATTTCAGCAGTTACTGACATTTGCAAATGTTACCAGCTGATTTCAGCATTTTCCATTAACTTTGAATGATGGCTGTGTGCCTGCACAGGGCTGACTGAGAGCAAGACTCACATCCTGGGAGCTCTGCTGCCCCAGCTCCAGCGATGCTGCTGCCGACTGCACATTCTCTGGGCAGAACTGGGAGCCAAAGAGCAGCTGAGAATCGCTCAGGTTTGAGTAGTCACTGGCAGTGCTGCTCCGCATGGAAAACTTATTAGGCCTGAAATGGTGCAGAGAAGGATGTGAATGAGTCTGGAGCAATTAAAAAGACAAACAAAATTTCCTACATGGCCTGCTGGAACTGCTTGATCATGGCTTACCTCAATGTCAATTTTTACTCTCTGCTTGGAAAGTGCTGTTCTTATAATGGTATAAGGTTGTATTATGAGATAAACCAGATGGGTTATCTTAAACTAGCACATCCACACACAGAGTGAGGTAGCTCCATATTCACCTTATAAGAGTGAAGGTGTTTCTCCAGCATAGAAGACCAAACCCAGGGCTGGGCATCTAACACAGCTCGAGCTACCTGCCTAGTCAATCAGTCTTGGTTAAGGAGACACCTTGGGCTCCTGGCAAGTGCTGGGTCTCTCCCTTTCAGCTACTCTGGGTATCAATTTCTGTTGTAACTCGGGTGTTGCTTCAATTCATTGGAAGGCAGTTCCAAGAGAATAAACCTTTCTGACTAACAGTTGACATTTCTTGGGCATTTATTCTCCACATGCCTTAAGTCTGACACAGTAGAACAACAAATAAATAGAGGTAGCATATGGCTGGATGAACTGATATGAATTGTTGGAAGTATTTCAAACTTATTAACATGCACTCAAAAGTGCTCTTCTTCCCCTTGAGCATTACTCAAATAAATCTTTTCTAGATACCCTTGATTTTCTACTGTGTTGCTCTGATTCTACTCCTCTTCAGAAACACTCTTACACTCCTCTCCTGCTTTATGGACTAGGCTTGTGGCACAAGACCAACTTCCCTCAGACAAGGATTTCCCTGCACAGCTGCACAGCTTCTCATTGTGTTGGAGGCTGGCTTCAATTTTCTGTTAACAAAAATACATACAAAAGTCTCCTTCCATTTTTCACAAAGAACTGTAGAATGGTTTGGGTTAGAAGGGACCTTAAACATCACCTAGTTCTAACCCTCTTGCCATGGGCAGGGACACCTTCCACTGTACCACATTATTCAAAGTGCCATCCCTTCCAGCCTTGAACATTTTCAGAGATGGGGCATCTACAGCTTCTCTGGGCAACCTGTGCCAGTGCCTCATCACCCTCAAAGAAAATAATTTTTTCATAACAATCAATCTAAATTGACCCTCTTTCAGTCTAAATGATCATTATGCCATTGCTCCACACCCACAATGTCTGGCAGAGTGTTTAGGTTAGGACCAAACACAAAAAAGGTTGTGCCAAGTTTATATTCTCAGTTCTTGCTTTTTTTGAGCTACCAAGATGGAGAGATGTGTTGCTGCCTTTGGAGCTGGGAACTAGAGACCAAAATAAATGAAAATAATTAATGAAAAATTCACACAAGGTTTTTCTTCCTTATCAAATGATACAAGTAAAGGAGAAGGAACAGGAGAATAACTCATGTGTATAACAAGAGATGATCACCCCAACATTTATTAGCAGTGACGTGTTTGGTTAATCCCTAGTTTTGGAAGGAGCTCAAACATCATAAACACAACAGGGAAAGGATTTAGCAGCAGTACTTGAACTGCTCTGTCTCCGTTATATAGTAGTGTCACTGACAATATCATATTAATACTTCTGGCTTTAAGCTCACTGAGTACACTGAGCTGCAGGCAAAAATAGATGAGGCATGGGTTTCTGGATTCTCAAAAGGCCTGATAAGTCTGTCTGAATTCAAACCTCCTCCCTTAATCCCTCTCTGGACCCCAAATCTGCTAAGAAAAAACTCTGACACAATTTTACTTGCACAGCTTCTTGTTTCCATCTCAGTTAAGCTTTGCAAAAAAAAAAAAAAAGAAATTTTCTTAATCTACAGGCGCTATGAGGGGCAGATGTGAGCACATGGGCTGCCATGAGAGGGGCACAGAACCCCTGCCTGCAATGTGAGTAGTACATCTCCTGCACCAGTTTTCTAAATCCTCCTGTCTTCCAGCCAAAAAAAGCTCCCTCTTAGTTTGAGAAAGGGTCTTTACAATCTTTAGATGCTTTACAGTCTTGACAAATTCCCTTTGAAATTGTCCAGTACAATTGGTGAATATCACACCCCACAACATGCTCATTTTATCAGATGCTTTGTGTTATTTAATAACTGAAGAACAAGATTCTTTTAACAAAGATTTTATGCGGAATATTGAGCTGAGATTATGAGCCCAGTGACTTCCTAGGCTTACTCTGCACTACAACCAAAGGCAGCTGTTGGCTGCTTTGGAGCCAAATTTTTCTGTCTTAAGTCCACTACCCCAGCAGTTGGTTTAGGAATGATGGCACTTTTTCAAATTAGAAGGGGAGGTGAAACAGATGTCTCTTTTGAGTGCACACATTCCCCTGAGCAATGGATTTCTTTCTCCCTTGCTTAACACTGCTGGCAATTAATTTACTAACAAGACCATCTGGGCAAGCCATCAGCCTGGTCATGCTTGGCCCAGGCCTGTCCCTGACAGAGAGATCAGAGAACTCTGATCTCATGTGGGACCAGATCCATGATCAGGCAACTCCAGCTCTTCTAACCACCTGACCATTCCCTTCAGAATGCCTGAGATGCAGGGATGCATGTTCTGTCCTAAATATAAACCCTTTCCCATAAACAGCAAGGAAACATCCCAGGTATGCAATCCCATTTAGCAGTCCCTCCTAAGTGAGGAGTGCAATAGTTTACCTCAGGAGAACTTCTGGCTTTCTGCTAACATGAGCCATGCCCCAAATCATCCATGTGTTGGTGCCCATAACATTCCTTTGGTACTAGCATATGCATCCAAAGCAAAACCAACTTTAGATATGTAAAACAAGTTCTTGACAGCTCCAAAAAATGGTAAATCATCCTCTGCTGACTGCTCGTCAAATGACTTCTTTTTCCTACCTAACTTCATGCAAGGTATTGCAACATTGGCAGCTCCAACCCTTTCTCGTGATATGAGCGTGATCTAAAAAATCTGCAGCGTTCTGTATATCTGAGGGGTCAGCTAGATCTTCCCAGTCCCTGTTCCCCTGTTGTCAGTGGAAATTTCCCCCTTTATAGGAGGAGTTAGAACTTTCAGGAGCTTCTTTCATTTTCCTAATTTTCTGACTTCCACTCCAAATATTTTAGCACAATCATATGTAAACATTCACCTTTCATTCAAAGGTTCTGCCTTACCTCAAAAGAAACATGGCATGGGATACATACTCTCTACTTAGGTTTCCTAGATGTTCTGGGACACTGACAAACTAAAACTTCGTAACTGTAAATTGCCATAGGCCTCATTAATTTTTTTAAAAAAACTGGTATTTGTATTCTGTTGTTTGGATCCCTCCTAATGTGCCAACACCAAGGTTTAAGAGTCATTTGAAAAAGCAAACTGAGACTTCTACAATCTGCTAAGTAACATTTATCTGCAGTGCTGCTATGAGTGATTTTCTCTGGTTCTGTCATCCCCACTGAACCCGTGCCAGCATCCCTCTTCTTCTCAAGCACTGTGGGTGAAACTAACTTACACCTTTCTGACACATTTCTTCAAAGTGCAGTAAAGCTCCTTTCCCAAAGAGGAGATCTTTCTCTCCTAGTAGCAGTGTCTTGAGTAGGATCAGTGCCATAAAGTCTCTTTTCTCCTGGTTCCTCTCCAGAAAATCTCACAGCCCTTTCTGCTCCTCTTCATTTAGAGACCAGGGCTGAATCACAACAAATCCAATTTAAATTCTGGGAGCTGCCATTCACCTGCTCTTCCTCCTGGCTTTAGCCTGTATCTGTAGGAACTATCTCTAGCTGTGCTATACTGCTCTCATCCTCACTATCAGCTGCCTGCCAATGTGCCAATGTGCTCAGCAAATGAGCAAGGACCAGCCTTGGTTTGGGTGCAGGGGAGCTGGAGGAGTTTAAATCAAGGAGTTTTAGCTGCTATTGCAGCCTCCAGCCATTTGCCATCTCTTCACTAGAAACAGCCACAGCAGAAAATTATTCTTCTGCTTCCTGTCCTCTGGAATGGCATGACCTGCTTGCTGCAAATAATTTGCACATCCTAAAAGGAATTTCTATAAACAGATTCTGGCACTAGCCCCAATGCATTAACCACGATGAAATCCCTCTCAGTTATTCAGCTCAAACGCTGCTTCCAGTTTCCACATTTCAGGTACAAATCCCTCTGGTCTTATTTTAATTCCTCAAGGTAATTTTTACTTTCTGTGAGTTTATTCATTATGCATTCAGCTGTGATTCAATACTGCCCAGACATCCTTACCTTGGAATCCATGCTAGCCTTAGTCCTGAGCTGCTTGCCTGTTACAGGAGAGCCTTTTCCTTAAGGGGAGACTGGGATTTCTGCAGAGTAGCCCTGTTTGCTGCCACAAAATGCATCCCCAACAATATTAAAAGTTAAGCATCTGGAGACAGGGAATTTTTTTTGCCACCCCTCTCTCTACCCTGAAGCCATCTTCCAGCCTGCACTTACAGCCCTGGTTTCTCATTCCTGTGAGGCTCTGGAATTTTACAGCGGTTCTTCTGGTCTTTGTCCTGGCTGTCTCCTTCATTTTCTGCTTATTTTTGAACCTTAATGCAACTTCAAAATATGTGACCTTGTGATGTGGGATGGAATTTCATGGGATAATGGGTTGAATGAGGTTTTTAAACTTGGAAGTTATTCTCAAAAACAGAAATAAACCATAGAGAGTAGTGGTCCAAGTAGGCTTTACTTCAAGCATCCGTTCAGAATGCTGCTTTAATATTTTCATAATTTCTTGGCCTTACTCTCTGGCAGGCTTTCTGCCTCTGTTGTCTTTGGAAGTCAGTATATGAGTAGCTTTTATGCATTTAGCAAGTTACTTCTTTTCTCATGGTACAAGAAATTTCTCACAACTTCAATTTCAAATCTAAATAATCAAGTGTAAATAATCTTTCTGCCTCAGGCAAGCATTTAACCCTTTGGGCTGTACAGTTTAATTTATTTTTAATAAAGTTTCTTGTTACTATTCCTGTGTATTTTTTTCTTTTAATTAACAGCAGTGGATTTTTTGACTTCTGCTGCTCCTGCAGGGATACTGACTCCAGTTCTCCACTGCCACTCTCATGGTAGCACTACAAGAGAAAATAGCCTGAACAGAGATCTTGTGCTCAGTTCAGGGCCAAGGCAATAAGTGCCTCTTCCCCTCTGAGCTCCCTGGCCATTGTGTCTGAAAATGTACTTTCAGCATCACACCCCTGTGATGCCTAAAAAGTCAATAAAGGTTGAGTGAAGCATCCCTGCTTTTGTGGCTGCTGTTCCTGCATCCTCTGTGATCTCTGTGCCAGCCCTCCTGGCTGGGCAGGCAGCAGCACTGCTCGAATGTGGCACTTTCTCTAATGAAGGCTGGCATTTCAATCCATAAAAGCAGTGTCCTTTGTCAATACACTTCAGTTGAGCCTAAGCTTTCCCAGGATAGCTCTCATGTGGCCCCCTTCCACCCTCTAAAATAACTGGCACCCTGATATTATTATCCAACCTGATAATCTTCACACTATTTCATTTCTAATTCCTCTGTTATGTCAATATTCATACATAAAACCAGGTGGAACAGGGGTTCTGGTCCCCTAGATCCTATTTCTCAGGCTGTTAGGGTTGTAGAGAAGCACTTGTGTGTGTGACAGATAACAAATAAAACCCAGAGCAGTTCTGGGCTTGTGCAGAGCTGTGGCTGTGAGGGCAATGCATCACTGGAGCTCTGCGTTTCCTGGAGACCTGGTGGCAGCTGCTCTCAGAAGTAACACCCTGACTCAAACTTGCAAAGAACTCACAGAGTGAGTCATACTCTGCCTAGATTATACGCTGATTTTATGTTTAATTTTTAAAGCTCCCTGAAAGAGTTTTCTGGGGATTAAACAACATACCCTGCTGTGGTGGGAAAGGTTTCTAGTAATAGAAGTGAGCCAGGGAAAAGTAATCAACACTTTTCCCCCCAATTTCAAATACACACACAACACATTCACATGTTCTTGTGGGAAACTTTTCTTTCCTTTAGAAAAAGTTAATTGTCCACAGAAAATTTTCTCCCCCCTTCTTATCTCCTCCAAAAAACCAGCTGCATTTCCAGTAACATTTTATGCCCTATTTGACCCTTTTGAACTCACTTGTAAAAAATGTGGAATGCTGAGGAGTGGGTGTTAAAATCTTGCCTATATTTTCTTACTGCATTAATGAGTTAAAAGGGAAGAAGTTGTAGGTGATAGGCTTCTTTGAAGGAGGAAGAAATTCAAGTGATCCCTTTCCAAACAGGCATCTGTACTTCTTCCACTCATTTCCTTTCCTATGGCACAACTCCACAGAATTCTTTATATATTTTAAAAATATATCTTATATATCTTGTATATAATATAAAAATGAAATTATATTTTTATATATAATATTATGTCTTTTTAATATATTCTCTAAGTTTCCCCTCCTCAGTCTCAGACAAGAAAGAAAGTCACAGATTTTCAAACTTAGAAACAACTTACTTAAAACTAGCAAACCCCCCAAAAACCAAACAAAATAAATCTGCGGGTACAAAGAAGATAATAGAGTTAAGCAATGCACAATTATAAAGACAAAACTGTGACGGATATAAATACAGTTTTCCCTGAATTGGCTCCCCTTTGCCCCCTGCATCTGTGCAAAATTCAATTAATTTGTATCTATATGACAGGCATTTTTATAATGGGCAAGAAAATGACTATTATGTTTTCATTATCATCCCTCATTGTGGTAACATCTGGCCAAAGAGGCAGTATGACTAGAACTGTGAATTTGAACAAGTTAGTTATGTAAGTGGGTTATTTAACTAACAGAGGATCAGAGTACCAAATTCATTAATTAGCTTTTCTGGAGTCAAACTGGGGATGAGTGCCATTGTCATTTTTAGCCATGTGATACAAAGGATGCTCTGATGTACAAATTTCATCTTGTCTTACATATTTGCCCTCCAGATGTTTACATCTGAATATTTGTTGTTTTACTGTAGACCGTAGATGTGGGGAGTTCTAGCTGCTCCTTGGCTTCTGCTGGGAAAAAATGAGCTGTGTATATAAATGCAGGATACGGAATAATTTTTGTTACATAATGTGCAACAATATTTCACATCACAATTCGTTCTCTCTGCCCTCTGCACAGGCAAGAGGAACACTTATCTAATGACATGAGGGCAGCTCACAGGTCTTCCCCAAATACACCCCGAATGGACAAGCTTCCAGACAATGCTGATTTTTAGATTCCCAACAACGGTGGATCTGTGGTAGTGCTGGCAGGCTGGGGGAATAAACAGGATCCCAGGGGAGGCTAATGAATTCCCATTAGATTTCTCTGATTAGCCACTGATCAATTCTGGACATGTTTCACCTCACTGCCATCGCTTTTGCCTAGTGTTTGGTTTGACACCCCATCCCCTCTCCATCTCCTCCCACTCATGCTCACCCAAGGGCTGTCGGTGTGTTCAGCATCTCCTTGATGTTCCAAATGTTGAAGTTCATGTTGCTCTCAGGGCTGACAACCCAGCAGGGAGCCCCCAAATAACACCACGGCCCCGGCCCTCATGGCCTCTCCCATCCAGCAGCGGCTGCGATGCCACAGCACCCTGCAGAGAGGAGGGAGGTGGAAGAAGATGAGCAGCCCCACTCAGGACAGCATCACCTGAGTCCTGTGGCTGTGGGGACAGCCCAAGGGGACATGGCCTTGCAGGCCCAGCGCAGGCCTGGCCTGGGGCTCTCCACAGGCCTGGGGTGCAGCCAGCCACTGGGCCTGCCCACCTGTGGGGCCTGAGGGGCCCCGGTGCCCTGGGCCGGTCCCTGGGTCTCACCCCAGGGCTGGAGGCTCCTGGATCTCACCTCAGGGCCGGGGGTCCTTGGGGTCAATCTAGGCCTGAGGGTCCTTGGGGTCACCCCAAACGGAGAGTTCCTGGATCACACTCTGAGGCTTGAGAGGCCTGGGGGTCCTCTGGGGGTCTCTGGGTCTCATCCCAGGGCTGGAGGTCCCTGAGATCAGTTTGGGGCTGAGGGTCTCTGGATTTCACCTCAAGGCTGGAGGCCCCTGGACCTCACCCTGAGGCGTGAGATACCACGATGTCCTATGGGGGTGCCTGGGGTCACATGGCAGCCACAGCACCCATTTCCTTCATTTACAGAGGTTTTGTGGTCTCTCGTGTAAATACCTCTGGCAGAAAGGCAGAAGAATTTAATTTCATCCATCAGAAGTATCACAAAAATAACCTCCATCTAAACATTCCCCAAAGAAACATTCTCAAATATGGTTTTGCTGGATTTTTTGCCTTGTGGTTCCATAACCCCCATATTTAGGAATTTAAAACAAGCATGCTTGCTTGCCTATTTTTTTCCTCCTTTAATTCAAAACTATTTCGATAATCGTTAAAATGTTTGTTTCCCTGGCTCTGAAGGCAGTTCATAAGCACTAAACCACTGCAGAAATAAGGCATAAATTCATGGATAGATCAGGGGAATTACTTACATTCCCCTTTATTCTCTTTTGCCTTTAGTATTAAAGGTAGCCCAGAGCTCAGTCAAAATAATGGGTTTCTTGATGTATATGTCTGGTATCCTAATCAAATCCCATGTAGCTAAAGCTTTCACTTTAGATAAAAAAATGAAATTCTGGCCTTTTACCCATAAAAAAACTTACTGGAGTGATTTCACTGCATTGCTTTGCTTGACATTACAGCACTAACAAGTTGATTTAAAAAGCTTGGATCCAGGCAGCTTGATACCTGCCAGCTAAACGAAAAGACTCTGATGGGTTGATTTTCTAGGACCAGGGTAGGGAGTTGCAGGTTGGACCATGTTCCTACTTCAGGGATGGGGTAGTGGCTGGGCTGTCCAAGGTAGCCATGGGCTGGAAGGCAAACCTTCCTCCACAGTGCCAAGCTGATGGAAATGTTGATGTTTATTGTGATTTTTAAGTAAATAAAAGCCTTGTTCTTCTCCTGGACCACCTACTGCTCTGTGGCACAGGCCAGTACATGGCACTGCTGCCAAGAGCCTTGCTGTGCATCTAGGCCCTATATGGCCCTGCATCCTAAACAGTGATTTTCCAACATTTTGTTGCTCACGATTGAAAAGTTGGCCCAGATCTACCTGCAGAAGAGACTGTAGAGTCCTGTACCCATTTGCAGTACTTCCACTGCCATTAGAAAAGGAATTGCTGGTGCTGTGTGCACTGGTGATAAGGCTCAACATGTTCTTTTAGGTACTTAGAAAGAGCTATTCCTATTTCTGATGTGGCTGGAGCCTTCTGGTCTAGCAAGTTTGTGAATATGATAAATGAGATTTTTGTATTTCCATCTCTCCTGACAACGGAAAGAAATTTCTATATGGAAACACATTTTTTTAATTATAGGTCTGACAGCTACCTCTATTTCCATCTCCCCCGTCCATAACACGCTCTGGGGAGATTAACCACGTTGCCAGGCGCTGGCTCATAGCTCTCCTTATATCTGAAATAACAGTCTGTGCTTCTAGCATTAGGAAGGGTAGCCAGATACTTGTAGTCTTTCCTTTAGTAAAAATTAGCAGAAGCTTCCAGGAGATAGACAGCAATATACTTGGTACATCCCTCAACTTTTTAAACTTCCTAGCACATTTCATTAGAAATTCACAGGAGCTCTTCAAGTTAACACATGTCAGTCTGCAAAAATGGTCAAGACACTCATCTCTCCATTCCTGACATGTCCTTGAACATTTTCCTGGTAACTTTTCTCTCCTCATTCAAATGGGATTCTGGTCTTGTGCTCAAAAGCAGAGATAGAAAAGAATGAGAAATCCACACTTAATGAGAGGTCATAGATTCCTGTTCCACTCAGGTGGAGGAGCCAAGGCAAAAAGCACTCTGTGCCAGGAAAGTGTGTGCAAGAGGCAAAGTGCTACTGACAGAGGGGCAAACCCCTGTGGGGTGGGGATCATCAGCCTCACTGCTGGAAACACTGAAACAGTGAGGGGTTCTTGAGCTCCAGCTTCCCCCTCCAGCATCCTCTGACTCTTGCAGCTTCCACTGCCTTGAATTTGGAAAAGTAGCCTTGGGCACCCCAGCAGCAGCAGGGAGCTTGCAAAGTTGGCACATAGGGATGTCAATTTGCCAGTGACTCAGCATCTTGATTTATCCCATTCATGCCATGATCCTGCGGGAAAAGCTTATTAATCAGGCTGTGTTTCCAATGCAGCTCCATGATTTAGGGTCTCCCACAACTAAAAGATTAGCATGAGTGGTAATATTACATGCCTTGGTGGCTTCTGGAAAGAGCTATTAGGGGGGGGGAATGTACCAAAGTGGCAGCAAGGGGTCTATCACCCTGAGAAGGACAAGCCCACCAGGGTTTGAGCACAGGCCAGGGAGTGCTGTGAAATCCTCACAGAAGGCTGAAGCACATTATGCTCAGAGAAGGTGTCTCTCCGTCCAGTCCCCTACCACAGCACAAAACACTGACCTCCTCCCCAGATGCCAGTGCATCCTCTCGGCTCTAATTTGGGGCTCACTGTTGATGCTGGCTCTGGCACAACAGTGGTTTCTATGGCAACTCCAGAGGCAGATGCAGGGATGCTTCCAGCTGAGGTACCACCAGCCTAGGTATCCCAAGTTGTTCCTCCCAAATCACATGTAAACAGTCATGCAGCGCATCAGGATGGACCCTGCAATCACTGTGCCAGGTGAGCACCAGAGGCAATGGAGCAGCCACATGAAAATGTCTTCTGAATGTTCTTTTATGAATAATTTCCAACTTCTCCCATGCTGTGATGCCCCCAGGATATGGCACAGCCGGCCCCAGCAGTGTGTCAGATGCTGCTGCACTCTAATGGGATTCAGTCTCCTGTCTCTACAACCTTGCAGCCCACCCGAGGCTCAAGCTGGCTGTCTTCTCTGAAAGGTCAGGCATCTGTACTTGATATTTACCTGGACTTGTGAGATCTTTCTAACGTATCAATGAAGGATCAAATCCCTCACTGCTTTCTGCTTTGGGTGTGAGACTCTGTGTGGAGCCAAGAGCAGCAGGGCTCAGGTGAGCCCATAGCACTGGGCAATTCAAGTGTCATTCCCGTTGATCTCACAGTGCACCCCTAGACACCACCCACGGACACCACCAGTATGGAGCTTACATTCCCTTCCTGGCTGACAGCAAGCAGGATTGCAGTGCTCCTGCCAACAGAAGCTGGACACTGTCAGACCCAGCTCTCCTCCACACCAGCCATGGTCCATCCTTTGAGATGGAGCTGTGGTGCTGGATAGGGCCCACAAGCCCTGACATTAGGCATCTCTTATTTCTTCTCAATATCCTGACAGCCCTCAACATTCCCTGCCTCTCTCACACTCTGTCTCCCTTCAAAAAAGTCCCCCTCCTACTTCTGCCTTCACCCCCCACAGCCTCTTCACCCACAGGAGGCCAAGCAGGAAAAAGGCTGTGCCAAGGCACAACAGCCACTGCTTAGTTCCTCCTTTCCAAACAGGGACTGGATCTCTACATCACATAGCTCTGCTCACCCTGGAGGTGGGAATAACAGGAGTTCACCCTGTTCCACAGTATGGGTACTCACCGAACTCTGCCTTGGGAGGGGTTTTCCTCACAGACTGCAGCATGTGTCTGCCTAGAGGAGGATAACCAGAGACGACATGACTCCAGTGGGATAAAATTCCACAAGTTTCATTTATTTGAGGTGCTACGTCACCTCCCAGGCACTGAGCTACAGGGCACCTCTGTGCTACATGAGACATCGACTGGGTCTACGACGACACAGCACTCACTGCTACACACACGGCACGGATACGCCGTGGCACAGATGGGGCCGGACAGGGCAGCCCTGCCACTGCTGCTCTCTCCACCCTGCTGGCGATGGCCATCCCACCAGGCAGGAGTTTGCCCTGGGCTTCATTGCCACAGCGCTGCAGGAGCTGGGAGTTCCCAAAACTGCAGCTGCTCTGGTGCCTGGCATCATGGGACAGAGGTTTCCTGGAGCCATGTCATCCTGGGTGAGCACATGGGCGCTCACACACCCTGTCCCCGTCTTCAGGCACTTGGTGCTTGGCCAGGGCTGGTCCCCGGGGTCCCACTCAGGGCACATCACGCAGGCACAGAGCCTCGACAGCGCCACTGGGACCCTGGGCCACACCGCCGATGATGAAGAGCAGGCCGGGCGCTGGGCAGCTGGAGCAGGAGCAGCGGCCAGTGGGCATGGGGGGCAGCGGCTCCCACTTTTTCTGCGAGAGGCTGAACCCTTCCACTGAGTCCAGTGGGCAGGACTGGTTCCCTGTGGAAGACAGAACGACATCAGCCCCTGTGCAACTCCCCACCGCCCATCCCAGGCTCTGCTTTCCCACTCCACATCCCTTTGATGCCTCAACTGGGGCCCTGAGCTGCATGTGCTTTGAGATCCCAGAGGCAATTAGTGGGGGGCACAAGAGGATTAGCAGAGTCCCCATAGGGATGGCTGCTGGCACTAATGCCAAACCTGCTGGCTCTGCCCCCTCAGTCACTCCTCATCCTCCCTCCCCATACCACACTCTGCAGGGATAAGGGAGGACAGCTCCAGCTGCAGCAGGACTCAGGAGCAATGCCACACTGCAGGGATGCAGCCAGCACCATTCCCTATTCCCACAACAATCTTGGGGGTCTGGCAGCCCTCACTGCAGGGCTGGGGCTGCTGTGGCTGGCACCAGGCAGCCCCTCCTGCAGCCCCTCCTGCTGTATTCCCTCTGCTGAGTGACAGCACTAACCTTTCCCCAGCTCTCTCGGGAGAGGAATGCAGCACTGCAACCCTGCATAGCAGAGCCGAGCCATCATGGGCTGTGTGAGCTCAGCATGCTGCACATGAGCTGGGAAAAACCTGTTTGGGGGGTGAAAGGGACAAGGGACACAGTGGGTCAGCCAGTGGGACAGGGCAGTAGGGTCTCCCCAGCACTTGTGAGGGCACAGAGAGATGCTACTGCAGACAGTGTTGCAGTAACCCCCTGGCTTTGCCCAGCCAACCTCCCTACTGCCATGCAGATCACTGATGTGCCACAAAGAATGGGGATGGGAACATGGCCACATGCCTGCCCTCAGCATTACCTAGGCCACCCACGGCCACCACTCTTCCTCCCAGACATCCAGCCACAAAGTCGGCTCTCTTCTCTTTCATACGGATGGTGCGGCTTGGCTTTCTCCACACACCTGGGTATGAGAGGGAATGAGAGGGTATGAGGGAAACCCCGCTAGGGTTTCCCTTCTACACACCAAGGCTAGGACACCTCCAGGTTAATCACACCCTGGGACCAGGGAGCACAGGGCAGGATTCACCATAGGAGCAATGGGCTGATGTTCAGAGCCCAGATAATCATATCCCTCAGGCACAGACACCCCTCACCAACCCTCATCCTGGACCCACAGAAGATGCTCCCACCTCACCCAGAGACATGGAGCTCACCCTGCGCAGGATCAAACATCTCCACGGTGTTGACAAAATGGGGACGGGAATAGAAGTTGTGGGGCCCTGGCTGCTGCAGCCCACCCAGGCTGAAGACAACCCCATCAGCCATGGCACAGGCAGCGAAGGCGCGGCGGCTGGGCACGCTGGGGTAGCGTGTCCAGCTCCTTGTCTCCAGGTCAAAGGCCTCGAAGGCGGTGACAGGCAGCTTGCCTTGCCGGCCTCCTGTGCACAGAGGAGACATAGATGCCAGTGCCCCAAGCTGGCACTATTGGTGTGCTCAGCAAGCAGGATGGGGCCCGTTGGCTGCAGTGCTGGGCAGCACGGAGCCACCCGGGGGTGCACCATGTCATTCTCTGGCCTGGGAATGGAGGAAGGAGAGGATAGAGGCACACAGGATGCCCGGTTTGCCCCAGCAGCACCTACCCAGGACGAAGATCTTGTTTCCCTGCAGGAAGGCAGAGGCCCCATAACACGGGGTGGGCATGGATGGTAGGAGCTGCCAGTGGTCCTTTGCTGGCTCATAGACACGGACCAGTGCCTGGGGAGAGGTGTCCGCACCCATTCCCCCCAGCGCATAGACAGCCCCATCTGGAAAAGAGGCAGCAGTGAGGCAGGGGGATCTGTGGGCAGCACCAAAGGGCTGGAATTCCCCCCATGCCCTCCATGGCAGGTAGCACGAGTACTGCCAAGCCCCACAGCCAGATACTGCTCCAGGAAAGCCGGGAGATAGTGAGTAAAGTCTGAGCCTGGCAATGCCCTGACCGCACTGGGACCCTCTCACCCACCTCTCCATCCCATCCATCAGGCACAGTGAAGAGCACAAGGCCATCCTCTCCAATTATTCTCGGCAGTATCATCTCCCTGGAGACACCATGGCAACACAGCCATACTGCCAAATCCTGCTCTTGCTTCCAGTTTAGCCGGCACCCCTGCCCATTCCCACCACTGTCCTGACATCTCCTCTGCCCTGCTCACCACACTGCAGCCTGGTCCATGCCACAGCATCCCTGTCCAACGAGCAGACATGGGCACCACATACAGACACCAACCATGCATGCTGCATTGTGCCAAGACTGCAAGGATGCTCAGTGAACTTTGGACAAGAGTCACAACATGTTCCTATCCCTCACCTCTCTGCACAGCTGAGATGCCCATGGAGGGCTGAGCCAATGCCGCCTTCTTCTCCCACTTGCCCTCATCCACGTGGTAGACCTCAACGGAGGCGAGGGGACTCTGTGCCGCATCCACACCGCCCACTACCAAGATCTGCTTGCCCAGGGCGAGGGCGGCAGCGCCAGCCCGCGGCGTGGGCAGTGGTGGGAGTGTCGTCCAGCGCTGAGCTGGGAGGTCGAGCACTTCAGCAGTTCCCAGGGCTCGCCCACCGCTCCCGCAGCCGCCCAGCACGAAGAGCTGCCCGTCGCGGTGCACAGCGCTGCAGTACACGCGCCGCGTGGGCATGGAAGGGAAGGTGGCCCACGCGAAGGCGCCCGCGCCCGCCGCCATGGGCCAGCTCAGCCGTCCCGGGGGTCCCCGGGCTCTGGCCCTGCCGTGCCGCCCATCCGGCCCGGCTCAGCACTGGTCTGGCCCGCGGCCTCCTGCGGGGAGAGCATCCGAGTCAGAGCCCAGGCACCCATCGCTCCCCCAGCCCCAGCTAGACAGCTCCTTTCGGCGGTGCGACAGCTCGTGTTCCACGGGGCCCCGCTCTGCATCCCAGGGCTGCCTGCCCACCCTCTCCTGGCTCCCCATTGCGCCCCATGGCTCCCTGTCCGACCCCTCCGGGCTCCCACTCCCTGGGGCTCTCCGTCCGCCCGTACCAGTGCTCTTGCTTCCCGATGTTCCCGCACCCCGGACTCCCGCTGCCCGGTGCTGCTGGTACACAGCCCGCACTCACTGGGACTCTCGCGCACCCGGGGCTCTCTACCCACATCCGCCGGGTCCGTACCCCGCAGAGACTTCCCGCAGACTGCTCGCGGCGCACCGTCCTCACTCCCGGCGCTGTCCGCACTCCCGCCCGCAGCCCGCAACCCCCGGGGCACCGGCGCATTGCCCCGCAGCCCGCACCCACAGGGCTCCCGCCCACAGCTCGCAGGCACCGGTGTCCCCCGGGCTCCCGCTGCAACGCCCGCGCCCCCTGCGCTCCCCGGACTCCCGCCCGCAACCCCGAACGGCCGCCCCGCCGTGCCCGAACTGCCCGCTCCGCTCCGCGCCGCCGCCGGGAGCGGGACAGGGGCAGGTACCGGCACCGGGACCGGGACCAGGATCACGCTCACCTCTCCGCCCGCTCCGCCGCTCTCCCCGCCGCTCCGCTCTTCCGCCCGCCCCGGGCCCGCCCGCTGCTGGTGGGGGCGGCGCCGCGTCCGCCCCGGCCCCCCTGCCGTGCCCCGCTCCCCTACGCCCGGCCCTCCCGGTGCCACCGGCGCGCCGTGCCCCTGCCGCGTTCACCTCGCCGAGAAGGAACCATCGCAGGGAGAGGAGCTGGAGAGACCCTGGCTCTGCCCTCCCTTGCTGCACGCTGCCGGTACCAGAGCCACACAGTGCTGGACTCAAGGAGTCAGGAACCCACCGTCCTACCCTGGAGAGGAACCCTGTCCTGCCACCACTGCAGGGACAGAACATGAGCTCAGCTCTGCTCTGAGCACGACCTTGCTGGGGTCTCTCAGCAGCATCCGGAAAGGTGCATATGGGTCTCCAACCCTCCACCAACACTTTTGTCCCCACTTGGCTGAGCCAGGCAAATGAACACGCTGGGAAAGGCGCTTCCCACCCACCAGCGCAGGCAGAGCCAAGGGCAGGCAGGAAACTCACACAGAAATGAGCTAAAAAGGTTTGCTTTAAAAAGAGACAGAAGTGACAAGGCATCCGCCGAGAACACCATACCACAAATGACACCTGAGGACGGTGCTAATAACACTGTACTCATCCTGGCACCTGCTCTGCACCAGACATCACTGCAGGAGCAGGAAGGGAGGTGTGAACACTACAAGGCTGCCTGCATCACAGAATGGTGGAAGGGACCTGCCTGGCAACGGCAGGGGGACAGTGAGCCCCAGCACTCATGCAGAAGTGGGCACCATGGGCAACACTGCCAAAGAATGGAAAACCATTTCCTCCAAGAATCCCATCATACAAGCTCCCAGGACGCTTTTGTTTGACCATGGATGCTTGTGTTTGTCATTGCTGATAGGACTGAGCGCCCACGTTGCACATTGGAGAGGTAACAGCTTGAAGCAGGAGCCTGCCTGGGACTTCGCCTGCATGCAGCAGGAAGCGGATGGTGTCCCAGTCTGGAGCCACTCAATCCCACGAGGTGGTATCACTGTCCATCCCACTGCTGGCTTGGGGTGTCCTTCTCCATGCAGGCCAGGTAGCGGTCGTAGTTCTCCTCGCACGTCCTCACACAGCGCAGGAAATAGTCCTCATCAGCAATGGCCTCCAGCAGATTGGTTTGCACCAGGCAAATGTCGTACAGCTCCGAGGTGGGGACGCTCTTGGGACTGCTGCTGCCCTGCTCCGAGAACACCTGCAGGGAGAGCAGAGCCTGGCTGCAATGCACATGCCCCGTAGTGTGCTCTGCCCTCCCCTCAGCCTCCACGCTGGCCGCGTGTCAGGGACCGAGGGCAGGGGGTGATCCTATCTCCACTGCAACAGCAGAAGGTGAAGTTTCTTGAGATTTCCTTCTCTCCCAGAAAGTGCCTTTGACTCTGAACCAGCATGTCACATGTGCCTAGTGCTCCCTTAGGGAAACAGGCCACACTGTGCAGCTGGAAGAAAACGGCTCGGTGAAGCAGCTGACTGCAGGCAAACCTCTGCCAAAAGCTCTTCCTTTAGCTGCCACAGAACAGAACAGGGACTTCACCTTCTGATCTTCACCATGGCCTGCTTAAAGCCATGTGGCAATATGTTTCACTCCTAGTGCTGCTCTGTCACCATCACTGACATAGGGACAGCCCTGCAAATCTGGTGATGCAAGAGGAGGGGAGAATGGCATTCCACCTACTGATCCTGGCTGCAGGACAGCAAGGTCCCAGGAGCGATGATGAGCACTTCTGGGAAGATGCCTGGCTGCTGCCCAGACTCCCACGAGGTCTGCTACCTTAACTGGATCCTACCTGTGTGATCCAGCATGGGAGCAGCCCCATGATTGGCTGCATGGCTGCCATGAGATTAGCAGAGCAGCCTGACTGACCAGCCATGCAGGCTACCAATGCTAAAGGAGGAACTCCTTAATCAGACAAATAGCCTGAGGCTGAGCTGCAGCAAGTGGAGTTGTCTGAGCCACGCTCCAGCTGCTGCAGATCTTCATGCAGCAGCCATTGCAGAGGCTCCTCTCAACCAGGCATGGCACAGACCAAAGCCTATTCCTGAGAGGTTTGTCCAGGCAGTAACAATTCCTGCCACCAGCTACGAATGTGTAAGCTGAGAGAGCTTGTATGGAAGAGAATATCCAATGAGCATCCCACCCCTTGCCATTCTCGGTCTGCCTGGCAAACAGAGTGGACAATTCACTGGCTGCAGCATATTCCCCCCTGCACTGTCTCCATATGGATGGAAACAGGCAGGGGTTGAGGATCACCCGTGGACCTGCAGCTCTTGTTTGAGCATTGACAGCTGTCCAACGGCCAGGCACAGTTCTGTCTGCATAAACACTGTTTCCCAAGTGTGCTCCTCACAAACACTGCCCTTTCATTCACACGGGGGGTGACAGGGCTGGCAGCCCTGATATCATTGCTGCTGCCTGCAGGCATGGGGCTGACTCAGAGGGGAGCAGAGGCAGCCAGCTCCTGCTGTGCATTGCTGATGGCTGATCTCACCCTCTCTTTGCACGGCTGCCATCGACACTGGTGGCACAGGACGCAGTGACATCAGGGCTATGCCTTCACTCCCTTTTGCAGTTTCATGCAAAGGGGACAAAACATGTCTGACCTTGCCAGGGACACCTCTAGTGCAGGCCACGTACCTGGGGGTGAACAATGGTGTCTCCATCGTCCAGCCGGATGTTGTCATCAATGAAGATGTGGTGAATGTCAGGATCATGGGGGTCTATCCACAGGGGCTTCCCACCCTGGGAAGAGAACTGATTTCTGGCCCACCTGAAACAGTAAGTAGGAGAAGGAACAGTCAGGGGAGGGAGAGGGAAACAGCTCCTGGGTAACGGCAGACTGTACTGCAGGCTCAGGGCACCCTCTGAGCCAGGGAAGCAGGATGGAGAATGTCCTGTCCTGCTTCCCATGGTCTCCTAGGAATGAGGCATTTTGCATCAAGGTGACAAATCAGGGGGTCTTTGGAGAAATGCAGGATGTACACCGGGGGATGGGGACCTCAGGAAAGGTGTGAGAGTCCCAGCAGGCAAAATGGGGATAAGTGACAGGGACCTCAACAACATAAAGGTTTCAAAACTAGGAGCTATCCCAAAAACTGAGAGAATCACAGGAAAGAAGATAATGCCCAAACCATTCCCTCAATGCTCTCTTTCTCACCAGTCAAAGTGGTCTTGGAAGCCTCCAATTCCCTCAAAGGAGCTGAAGTAGTTGTAAAGCTTTCTTCTGTCTTCCCGGGTGGCCAGACGCTCTGCTCCCCGTGTTAGCACAACCTCTCGCTTGCTGCAGCGTATCTGGCCAGGAGTAAGGTCCACAGGGAGCTGCAGGACCACAGAAAATGGGGAAGGAAAAGTTTCCAAAGAAGACAGGTTGTTTCACACACTGGCAGAGACACCAAGCAGCAGGGTGGAGACTCCCCACCACCACAGTGTGGGAGGATGGTGCTGGGAAGATGACAAGAGGAGGCAGGGAATGCATCCAACCAAAAATCATCCCCTCCTCAGGGGTAGAAAGGATCGACCTCCCTAGGGATGGAAAGGAATGACCTCCTAGCTGCACATTGCCTTCATTTTAATCTCTGCTACCTGAAAACACTCCAAGGAATAACTAAAGCATCTTCTAAACCTCATTCCCAGAGCTCCTGCCCAGTGTGCTGCCAGTGGGAGGAGAGTGCAGCTGCCATAGGCTCTGGGCCAGGGAGCCTTGCTCTGCTGCAGCAGCCCGTCCTCGGGAGAAGGCAGGCTCTGTCCAACACAGAATACACCAAGAGGAGACCATTCCACGTAGGATCTGCACACACGTGTTCCCCCACAGCTAACAGCTTCATCCAGAGAACTCGATGCTTTTAAAAGCAGTCTGGCCAAGAAGCTGGAGAGCAGTCTGGCATGGGGGGATCTCCCCACGTGGGACCATCTGGCTGCCCTTCCCCATCACCATGGACCCTCAGGGTGCCACTCACCGCCACATCCCGCAGGGCAGGGAACTGGGGGTGCTGTCCGTCCAGAGCGCTGCTGACGGCCTGCAGAGCGCGGGGCAGGTCGGTGCCGAAGGTCCTGAAGACAACAGCGAAGGCTCTGCCATCACGGTGCAGTGTGTCCAGGAGGCGAAAGAAGGAGGGCAGGATCAGGTGGTAGCGTTTGCCGGGCTCCCCTGGCACCGACAAGGCGTCCTGCGGCCGGCCCGGCCACTCCAGCAGCCGCAGGTGGCGGGCGTGGAGGTCGCGGAAGCGCTGGCCCGGGCCAGTCTCGGTGAAGGCGGTGTCCCGGCCGTGGCGGCTGTAGTAGCTGAGGGCGCCGGGGAACGGGGGGCGCAGGGACGGACGGTCGCTCACCCACTCCCACTCGCCTAGAAGAGAGGAACGTGCTCAGCCCCCGCACCGCCATACCGGGACCCCGCACCTCCGGCCCCGGCGCTCACCGGCGGCCCCGGCGCGGCCCCACGTGACGGTGCTGAGAAAGGTGTTGAGCGCCGCT
>VZTB01007293.1:482925-495903 GCA_013397245.1 Thryothorus ludovicianus
GGCGGGCCGAGCCCTGGGGAGGGTGCAGCGGGAGCAAGGGCCAGGCGCTCGGGAAGGGGCATCGCCTGCGCCGAGGGGCGGGCCAAAAGGAGCGGCTGAGCGAGGACCTGGCGGCCCCGTCGAGCCTTCCTTGGGATTGCACATCGGTCTCCAGCTCTACAGGCTGCCCCAGCCCCGCGTCTCGGCCCTGCTGGCAGCCGCTTCCCCCTGCGGTGCACCCGGACAGCCCTTCCGTGCTCGGAGAGCCGGGCCTCTAAACCCGTGCTAGCATCGCTCTTCGGGTGCTGTGCGTGCCCCATCCCTGGAGTGCCGTGTTCCCGTGGCCCCCTGGCCCCCCAGCAGTGTGTCACGGGAGGGAACCTGCTGTCAGGAGGGAACCTGCTCGTGGCTGGCTTTCCTCCAGCACAGCTGGCACTGCACCAAACAGAACCAAGCGGACGGATGTTAGAAAGTCCTGTTCCCATGAAATGTCACAGTCAGAACAGCCCTTCAGCGTTCCCAGCTGCTCCTGGGCTTGCTACAGCCTGAAGATTTTGCAGCCTGTTGAGCATATGTTGTTACTTGTGCTTTTTCGTTGGTCTCTGCCTCACTATCAGATCAAAATTTATGTTACGCCCTCTCTGGCTTTCCTGTGCCTGGCACTGCTTGGTCACTTTGGAGGTGGTGACTCACTGCTGGCTGGTGACGCTGGCTAGGGCTCTGTGGGATCACTTCCCTGCCTGCCTCCCCTCCTCCATGGGAGATCCCCCGCCTGCCTCTGAACAACTGCATTATCCTCCTCCAAATCCCTCTTTGGCCATGACGTCTGCAGAGCACTTGACTGAGATTAGTCTGTCATGTGGAGGTTCTTACTCCCCCACTGACCTGTGCTTTCCCTTCTGTGGCTGCCCTTGGCTTGTGTCTCTTCCCTTCTTGTGCAGCTGGCGGCAGCACGGGCTCTGCTCCTGTGCTGTGCTGAGACCAGAGTGCTGGAGAGAACGTGGGACATGGGTAGTTCCTTGTTCTGTCTGCTCGGGTGCTAACTTCTCTGTCACAGCTTTCTTGCCGTTGCACTGCCCTCTCCAAAAGTGTCTCTGACACCTCTTGCATTTCCCTCATCAGGGTTTTTAACTGAATATTCATTTTTATTTTAAGAGGTATCAATAAAGCTAAAGATTTTATGCCTTGTTGGTCTAGCATCCAGCTGTAGAGCTGTGAGGTCACCAGGATCAGAGTTCTCCCGGGTGCATCCTAAAATCCTGCCTGGACTGCCCTTTAGTGCCTATTTTTTATTGAAAGCAATAATTGATGCTTTTATGCCGGGCAGGCAGCTGCGCAGTGCCCTGAGTGTGATCCCAGTGTTGTCCCTCAGGCCTTTGTACACTTGGCCCTGGTGATGTGTGTTTCCTTCATACCGCCCTGCTTGAATTTCCTGCTTCCTCCTCACTTGGCAGCAAGTGTCCTTGGATCAACACCAGTTTGCTGTGACAGCAACTTGTGGACCGTTGTTCAAACAAGGGAACAGCAAGGAGCAGTGCTGCCTTGCCCACAGCATTCAGCATCAATGAAGCACAACTGGAACAGCCTCCAGCCCTGCTGCCAGGTCTCCAGGAGGAAGCTGCAGCTTTGGCAGGGGCTCAGAATCAATTTTTGAGCAGCATCAGTTAAGAAGATGAGAAATTGAAGGTGGTACTGGGGTGCAGTTGAAGTGCTTAGGCATTTCTTAGTGTTGAGATGGCTTGATGGTGCTTCTCATGGTGTGTGCACAGCAAAAGGGTTCAGTGAGGGTTCAGTTTTTCCCAGGGAAAATGAGATCTGGTTATCCAAAGCTGGGTGGGTCAAACTCAAACTGGAAATAAGCTGCAGATTTTCCTGAGTTAATCATTGGAGTCCTTCATCTTGGGGTGGATTGGATAGGATTTCCTGAAATCTTTAAGTTGGGGAATATTTTTGTCAGTGATGTTTTAGTTATATTTCAGAGATAAATGAGTGATCGGATTTTCTTGATGATGCTTCTGTCTTGGGTTGAGCCCAGAATCTGACCCAGTGTTTGCCACCAGCCACGCTTAGGTTTAATGGTATCAGGTCCCTTATTAGAAATTTCAGTATCTTCAGTTGCTGTAAGCTAACTGTCTTCTTTCTCCTTTTGAGGTGTCAAGGGTTGTTTTTCCAGTAATTTGGACCTTTTTGAAGCACCTGCTTGCCTAATGCCATGAATATTGCAGTGAACAATGAGGAAGAAAAAGCTGTCCATTCCTGGTCAAGAATTTCCTCTGCAGGACAGAAAGTGCTGGAGGAAGCCCTCCGAGTTTTCAACCCAATGTCCAAGGACCTTTCAGACACAGAGACCCAGCTGGTGGCCTTCATCCAAGGCCTGAAGGAGGAGGGCTACCAGCCCACGATTCTGAGGAGTAAGGATGTGTATGGGTATAGCTCATGCACGGCAGTCATACCAAGCCAGATGGAGGAAGACACACAGCACAACTGTGCCAGCACCACTGAGCCCACTCAGAGTCCAGCCAGGAACTCGGTGGCAAAAGTGGCCCCTTTGTCCACCAGCAATCCAGTGAGCTCTTTAAAAGTCTCCAGTCAGGCAGTCTCCAAAATTGTGTAGTGTCATCTCCTGTTGAGCTCCTTGAAGCAGACGGGATCTGGCACATCCAAGGCGGCGGCAGTGGGCTTCCCTAGGAGCATGTATCCTGACGTGTACCCAGCCATGAGACTCTCCGTGGTTCTGGAAGCCCTGGTGCCACTGAAAACCGCAACGTCCTGCTTGGAGTCCAAGTACACACAAAGGCATCTTGGGATCTCTCCCTCGGACCTTAAACTCCTCAAGACTTCAAGTCCACCGAGGCAGTTTTCTTCAGGCAAGAGCACTAAAATAACTGAAGGCAAAGGGTACAAGCGTTCGGTTAAGAAAGCGCCAGTTTCTGCCACCCGTGCTTTAAAGCTGCTGAAGGGACCAAAGGGTGGAGTGCTGCAGGAGAGCAACGCCTGCAAAGCCTCTGGAGTTCTCAACGGGAGAGTCACAGGCAGCTCGTCCCAGGACTGCACCACAGCACCACAGCCCAAGACCTTGAAAATCAAAGATAAGGAAGCTCTGGTGGGAAAAACAGAGTGGAAGGAGAGCAGCACTTGCCAGGAGAGCACTGGACAGAAGAAGAGAAGAGCTACAGAGGCAAAAGAAGCACCACAGAGGAAAAAAGCAAATACCATTCCTGTCCGAAAGAAAACTGGACACACTCAGAGCACTTTGAACCTGCTGAAATTCCGGACCATCAAGGTGGGCAACTCTTCCTCTGATGATGAAGTGAGGAGGAGAGCACAGAAGATTCTTAGGGTCAACCTGTCCCCTGTGATCCAGATCCAGCCCTTGTCCCATTCTCATAGTGTTCCCTGAGTTTTTTCACTTTGTCACTTTTTTTTGTAAGTAGGTGAATACAAGCCTGGCACCAGAGCACAGAGAGGTTTAGCACTGACTCTGTGTCTCTGGTGCCAATATGCCAACTAACCTGCAGACAGAGCAGCCCACTCTCGTGCTGTTCCTGCCTGTCTGCCACTGCTGTGCAGAACTGGCTGCAGAAATCCAAACCCCTGCTTGGGAGTGCAGGATGGTGACTCTGGCCAGCACTGAGCTGAGCAGGCCAGAGGGCTCATTTCCTACCACGCTCCCCTGAACATGGCAGGCTGTGCAGGGGAGAACACAGGACTTTCTCATGACATTGATGCACTGTGATATTGCTCTTTTTCAAGCTGTACATTTACTGGTTTTATTTTGATCAAATTTTATAACTTTATTATCTATATATCTATATATCCATATATGTGCATATGGCCCAGGAATTGTGGGAAGATGCACTTCCTCCATCCCTTTGGGATTGGGTTTGATAGCTTTTGTTCCTCCTTCCCTTCAGCTAGTCTTTTGTTAAAAGGTGCCAGGATTCCTTTGTGGTTCAGTGTTGTGACAGTCTGTCCTGGCCTCCTTTGAGTAGCACCGAGGCAGCAGCCTTGTAGCCACCTGTTTGTCTCCATGCCAAACAATTTGAAGAATTACCAGCTGGTAGTTTTAATCCTGTTTTTGGTATTACCTCTGCATAACAGTGGGGGAGTGTCACAGGGCTGCAAGTCTGTCTGACATCTTTAGGCACCTCCTCCCTTTGTGGGTAGCAGAAGTTTTGAACTCATGGTAGGGATTTGCCTCCAAAGAGGATTCCTCCTCAGCACCCAGCATTACTCTGCTCTCCTATACCCCAGGTGCAGCTGGAGATTGTGAACTGTGACTGTTATAGCCAAAGGGCTGGAATTGTTAGAATTGTGTAGTGTCCTACTTTGCTGTTGCTGGGAGTTCCAGGAACAGATTCCAGGTGCCAGTAGAGAAGACTGTTGCTCTTGGCTGGAGTTAAACCACGACAGAGACACAGGGTGTGTTTGAATGTATTAGCTACATCCTGGCCAGTCCCAGAGCTCAGTGGGAGACTTGAGCCTGAGTTAAAGCAGAAAAATGAAAAATTTGGGAGGACATATACCAGCATTTAAACATAGAGAGTCGCTTTCTGTGATTTTTGGGGATGAAGCTGTAGAAGAAGAGATGAGCACCATGTTGTGGTGGGTGCCAGCCTTGCTGTGCTGTCAGGGATGTTGTGAGAAGGTGTGTGGCAGGTGTGAGAACTCTGTGTGGAAGCAGTGCAGGCTCTGCCATCCCCAGGAGGCACTGCAGATGGCTGCTGTCACCTCCCTGCACCAGGGGCATGCTGTCAAATCAGAACACAGCTCTGCACTCCACAGGGAGTGATCTGCTAATCCCGGGAGAAACACCTTGTTGGAGCACTTAGTGCTGCTGCTGTCACCAGGAAGGGACAGCCTGGTGTCCTGGGTAAAGAAAAGGGCATTGGTCTGGGCATGGGCCTGCTTCCATATAGTGCTGTATGCTCAGATCTCTGCAGCAGTACTGTAATCCACTCATCTCTCACCAACTCAAAATGCCAGTTGTCTGACCTAGTAATCTCTGTGGACATCAGCTGAAGAGATGAGCTCCCCAGGGAAGTCCCAGCTCCTTACATTTAAGCCCCACCCCCAAGCACCTGCTTGGATGTCAGTAGTTTATAAAAGGGGTCAGTGGCTGATCCTCAGCACAGAAAGGATGATTGTGGTATGGAGAGAAGAGAGGAGGTTCATGACAGGGTGTGAGGGCAGGCAAGTTGAGTGTTCTGAGGTGCAATCTGGGTTCTTCTCTCACCTACATAGCCCAGGGTGGAGGTTCTCTTCAACTGAACAACCTGATCTAGTGAAAAGTGTCCCTGCCCATGTCAGATTGGTTGAAATAAGATGATCTTTAAGGTCCCTTCCAATCCAAACCCTTCTGTGATTTTATGATTCAGGGAAAGATTGCAAGCCCTGAATCCCACACTTGGGTTCTGAGTTGCTGAGATAATAACTTGCAGTGTTTTAGACTGACCTGTGAATGCCGCTGCTTCGCTGTTGAGGAGGAGGAAATATTTTTTTCTGCTTCTGTGTTTTAAAATGCCCTGGCAGAGAGTTCCCTGTCCTGACCTGGTGCTGGATGAACAAGGGCTCTCCGTCACTGTCAACTGGCCAAAAATTGCTTTGTTCCTTTTGTTCCCACTCCTTCAGACCTTTCTTATTCCCACGCTCTCAAATGCCAGGTCTTGAAGTCCTGCACTGGTATTTCTGTTTTGGGCTGTTTCCCGAGGAGGGCTCTGAACTCCTGCCTGCAGTATTGCTGTCAGGCTGCTCAGCAGCTTCCCCTGTTCCCAGACCCTTATAAGGGCACTGAGAGCTGTCTTTGGAGCCTCCTTATGCAGCACAGACGTCCCAGCTGAGCACTTGGCCTCCGCTGGGAAAAACAGTGTGCATCAACAAGGCTGAATCCAGGTCAAGGTCGCTTTTCCTCCAGCCTGAGCGGGAAGCTGAGCACCTGAGGCCAACTTAGCAGGCCACATCCCTCCTCATTGCCTTGTGTCTTCCCCCAGCTGCACTGCTGCCTGCCTCCCCACTCTTTTCCATCACCTCTTCTCTTTCACAGCTTGGGTCTCTGCCAGTTAAGGACTTGACTTTTACTGTTGCTTAACACATCCAGCGCAGCATCCAGCCTTAGTGCTGCCGTGCCTTTCCCAGCACTGAGATGAGACCCGTGCATGCTTGTTGATGACAGTTTGCCCTGTGTCCTTCCCAGGCCACCAGCAAAAGGTTTTCTGCTCCACAGGGAGAGAAAGCTTCAGAAACACCTCTGTGTCACTGAGACTTCTGCCAGGGAAGTGAGCACTCCATAGCTGTGTTCTCAGGGACTTGCTCACCACCAGTCCTGTCTCTGTCAGCTCTGTTGCACATCTCTAACAGACCACAGGGCCCTGAGCAACAGGGCACTGCTGGACCTCCGTTCTCTGCCCTCCTGTTGTCTCTTTTTCCTCTTGGAGGTACTTCAGAAACTTGACTGAAAGGGAAGCTGAAAACTCTAATCTTTATGTTTTGAAAACAACCACCTCAGACATTCTACCGCTCCTCCTTCATTCTCAGATCCAGTTTTAAAGGTGCAAAACTTATTTCTGAGCTAAACAGACGAATGAGGATACAATTCAGCATCACCCCAGGATAGGATTTCAGGTAGTTACAGAGGGGCTTTACAGCCTCTCTGCCAATGCCAATGCCCTCAGTCTGGCACAGGTTGGCTCCACTGTCCTTCAGCTCATGCCCAGGTGTGGATGCTCCTGGTGTCCTGTGCATGTAACCCTGATGTGCACGAGGCTGCAGAGGGGCTCTGTGTGGATGCTGCTCTCTGCTATGTAGGGCAGATAAAGGGTTTGACCTAACCAGAGCTACCTAAGACCTGATCTAACCAGAGGTGTCCCCAACAGGTCCCTTCCATCCTATGTTACCCTGTGGCAGCTGAGCAACACTTCCAGGGATCTGTGCAACAGTAACTGGCAGGCCCATAGAAAAATGCATTGCCCAGAGCGCTGTGGTCTCTGCTGAGCATGTGGTATGCACCTTGTTCAGACCTGTTTCTGTATTAGTCACTTTGAATTCATCCAAGTGCCTAACCTGGCCTGTGTTGTTCTGGGCACTGTGACAGCCGAGAGCTTTGGAGACTCTCTTAGGAATGCTTTTAATGCATGGATTTATGCCACTGTCACTTCTAGAAACAATTCGGCTAGCGGTCAAAGGGCTGTTCTTCCAACTGATTTTTTGGAAATAATTTCTTCTTTTATTCAGCTGCCAAGAAGCAGTGTATGCTTCCCCTCCACCAGACAAGGTCCTTGAGCTTCCTGCGTGCTTCAGATGTCCGTCAGCAAGGTCCATGGGGAGAGTGGATTGTCTGGCAGGCAGCTGAAGGGGAAGCTGACATCAAATACCAGTTGAAATCACAATGTTAATTGGTAGAAATGTTCTGAAGCTCATGTCCACTGTGATCAGATTTCACCATCTGCCACTGCTTATGGTTGTAGAAGTTTCTCCTCAGCCTCTTCCCTGCAAACCATGTAGTGTGTTGCTGCTGCTGCTTCTAAACTATTTGCATCCCCTGTGAGCCAGCTGCTGTAGCAATCCTTGTACAGAATTTCTTAAGCACTTTTTTGCAAAATAAGGGATTGTTTTGTTACTCCTGCATGGCAGCCCAGGAGTGGTATTTCAGTGTGTGGAGGAGGTGTGGTCCCTGGAGTGCTCACCTCACTGGACAGCTCTCAGACCGGTTCATACTAACAGGGCTGGAGTTAGTGGGCTGAGATCCCCCCATTTCCTGGTGCTTCCTTGCTTGGAGTTCAGCCAGTTGCCAGCTAAGAACATGGCAGGGGAGTCAGCTGCAGAATGGCACAGATGGGTGATGCTGTGCGCGTGGCTCTGTGGTCCTGCTCCACAGCTGCCCATGTTTTGCAGCCTGTTCTCCAGGCCCCCTTGGTACACCAGGAGCATTCTCCACCCCAGCTCCATCTGTGACAAGAGAGGCTGAGAGGCTCTGGGTTTTGGAATTGAGGACAGAATTTGTGCCCTTTTAATTGTGACTTGTGCTGTGTTCATGGCCAGCTTGTGGGGGGTTCAGCCACCCCAGCAGTTCTTCCCTTTTGGATCCAAGTTCCCTGCCCTGTCTAGGAGCTGGGCCTTTGGCCCTGGTTCAAGGAATCCCTGGGTTTGGAGAGCAGGTTTGTCTCTCAGCTCCATCTGGGCAGTGTGACTTGAGCTGGGCAGCTTCCCAGGCAGGAAGGCAGGTTTCAGTGGGAGGATCCTTTTTTTGGCCGTGCTTGGCAGGGTCAGTGCTGAGCTGTGGAGCACCAGCTGCTCAGCCAGGCTGGGTGGTTTGTGTGGAAGTGACAGTTTCTTTTTCAGTCTTCAAAATGGCATTGGCCTCTTTGCTCCTGTGCTCAGATGGGGATGGCCTTCCAGGAATTAAGGTGGCCCACAGAGGGGACAGCAGTTTTGGAATATCTGGCACCTTCTGATAATGCAGCTGGGTGGGCTGGCACAACCTGTGGAGTGCACAGCAGGGCAGGATGCTCCTGAGCCCTCACATTTGAGACTCTGCTAGAGAGCACCATGCTAGGGTTTCCCTCTCCTTTCAGCCTGTTCTTCCTGGAGCTGGGTGCTATTAGGAAGGTGCCTCAGAGAAATCTTGTCCCAGAAGACATGAGAGGCCAGCCTTTGTCACCAGGTCATCCCTGAGTGTGGAATGAAGTTTATCTGTGGGTGTGACACTGCTAGAACTTGCAGGTTGGCCAGCAGCTACTGCCAAAGCCATGATGCTGAGGCCCTTTACTTAGGAACACCAAGGAAGTCTGGTGAAAAAGTGAGAAGTTAGGAGCAGGGAGTGGTAAAGATGCCAGCAGCACCTGGAGAGCCAGCAGCCTGCAGATTCTGTGTCTGCTGCAGATGTGCAGAGAAGCCAAGGCTGTGGTGCTCTGCAGCACTGTCTTCCCTCTATCCTTGCCTGGCCACAGAGTTCCCCTGCCCTGCCTGGCAGCAGTACATGGACACAAGTGCTGCAGATAAACGGGAGTCCTTTTGGAGCAGGCAACCCTCAACCCTTCATTTCCATCCTCATCAGTCTCACAATCTGGCGCTGCTCATGTGGCCTCTGAAATACCTTCCCCAGGGAGTCCCTTAAAGGCCTTATTATCGTCTGGGACTCTTTCCTTACTGTCTTAATTAGCCCTTTCTGCTCCTGTGTTCCTGTGGCTACAGGCAGCCCCTGTGTCTGCTGATGCCCACAGACATAGTCAGGCACATGGTGCTGCTTTAAAAGAGGTGCTGCAAAGCTATCCCCAGAAATACCTCTCCTCCTGCCCCTGCTCCACCTCACTCCTAGGCCTGAGTTGAGACAAAACGAGTGTCAGTGTTCATTTATGGCAGGGAAGGCACCTTACGATGCCCTCCCTCCTCCTGGGTCCCAGTGCAGAGCTCCTGAGGAGTAGCATTTCCTGAGCAGAGGCACAGCAGCTGCTCTGAGTGACAAGGGGCTCTGGGTGGGCACTGCCCGGGCTCCTGCCCTGCTCTGCCAACCAGCATCTCCATGAGAGCTGTCTCCACGCCACAGCATGACCGACCTGACCCAGCTGAGACCGGCGCCACGGGCTCTGCTGTGGCATTCCCCAGTGTTTGGGCATCCCAAGCAACAGCTGGGGAGAAGCAACTGCAGCCCACAGGAGGGCAAGTAAAAACTTTGTATGATGATTTTACAAATGACCATCTTGTTCTTGAGTGAGATTTTTATCCGTTTCATTTGTTTGTGTAGAACGTTTCTGAAGTTCTAATAATATTTAATGTTAATATGAAGCTGGGCTGTTCCACACTCAATGTTGTATATTTTGGAATGGCATTGCTTAGTAAAAAGACAGCGTTAGTATTATTTCACTCTTTGGAAGGGAATGGGACAAAAAAACAGACTGTCTTTTTTCTTAAATGAAGTGAACTTTTTGTTATGAAGTCCTAGCAGGTGTCCAGCCCTTCAGTAAAATGGTGCTCAGAACCACCCAATGTGTCCAGCTTTTCTTTGGGCTATGACCGACTGCTCCTCCCTAGGTTCCTGCTCCCAGCCCTGTGTTAGCTCCATGGAATGGTGTCTCCCGTGTGCCCAGCTGCCTCATGCTGCATGGGGCACACTCAGCTGCAGACCACACCCCCAGCTCTTCTTTCCAGTTGTCCCAAGAAAGTTGGCATAACTCGAACTCCATTAAGGATTGCCTGGTTTGGGCAGGGAAATACCCCAGATGTGTGTCACTGGTACCAAACTGGGATAAATCCACATTCCTGGTTAGTTCCTAGAAACATGCAGGGTGGCACTGTGCTGGCAGGTGCTCTGCCAGCCACTGCCTGCCTGCCCACCCTCCAGCTTCCCTCTGAATGTGCCCACTGCAGCCGGGACCCTCTGGCTGGCTAATTCAACAGAAGCACCATTGTTCTGCAATTTGCGATCTGGATCCAGTTTGTGCTGCAGGGCTGTCAGTGCACTGACCCAGCACTAATGGTGGTGGGACCGTGGCCCTGGGCAGACAGCAGCTCTGGTGCCGTGCTGGAGCTCATTCCTCGAGAAGGGAAGTGGTTAAGTAATTCTCTGCTCACTGAGGATGTTCGGGAAAGCGTTGGCTGCCTGCTGTGCGCACGGAAGTCAGTCCAAGCAGGGCTGGCCAGGCGTGAGAGGGAGCCCCTGGAGCTCAGGGCCTCTGCACTGCTGTAGGAGTGCCCTGATTGCTGCTGAAAGGCGCTGGGGGAGTGAGTCTGTGGGCACCCGAGGAAGTGGGGGAAGCTCAGCAGCGTTGAAACGCTGGTGATGGAGGGCAGAGCTGCTGGGAGATCGCCAGCCAGAAGAGCTGCCCCAGGACAGGCCATCTCCCCAGGCAGACCCGGGCCACTCCCACGCCTTCAGCTCTGGGACAGACGCGGGGATTGAAGCTTGCCGTGGGAAGTCAGAGCAGCCCTCAGGCCGGTGCCTGGACATGGGCTGGGATACCTCTTTTTCCTCGAATCCCGCAGAGAATCCCTCCCTCCCACTTTTACTTGGCTTTCCAAGGCCAGAGATCCTGTTACAGTTGCCTTTATCAGGCCTCTTTGGATCTCCCCAGAGCAGATAAGTTTTGTTTGGCAAGATCCATTGACAGAGACATGGCCAGTGCTTTTTGTCAGCTCATCTGCCAGCTCTCCAAGCTCAGAAGGTGGTGGTGGTGTCTGAGCACCAGCCTGCACTTCTGAGCCTCGCTAGGCACAGCCTGGCCTCTCCTCCAGGCTTCCAAGTGCCTTGCATGGCTGTGGGGAGCTGATAGGACACTGCCCACAGCATCTCTTGTCCTGCTGAAGTGCCTGGCTGTCTCAGGGTGTCCCTGTGGGTGTGGGTTTTGGCATCCCTATGGCTGAGAGCTGCTTCTTTGTCTGCCCATGACCTTGCTTGGCGGCGGGCAGCCAGAGCGTGGCCTTGGCGTGGAGAGCACACGGCTCCTTTTCCTTCCTTCGGCCTCAGCTAATAAAAGGCACTATCCCTGCGTGACAGTGAGGTCTCTGTGGAACCTGGCCCTGGTGCACAGCCGTGCTCCCTGCAGGGCTCCAGGGCTGCCGGCTCAGCACCCAGCCCGGCCAGTCCAGAGGATCCCAGGCATCACTGACCAGCACAGGGTGAGTGGGGCATGGCGGTGACCACAGTGCACTGGGCATGGCCGCCCTCCATCTGGCATTGGAGTAGTGCAGTGCAGGGCTCCCGGTACCGCCGCTGGAGGTGTGCCCTGAAGAGGCAAAGACCGGCCCGTTCAGTGCAGGGCGAGTCCCAGCCAGGCTGCCAATCTCAGCAGCTCCGTGTGCTGCACAACCGGGCACAGCAGCCCTGTGGGAGTGCTGTACCTTCTCCCGGCCAGCCTAGGCACAGGACACTGCTGTGTCACACGTGGGCCACCGCCAGCGTGTACCTTCCTCTGCCTCACCTTGGCTAAAGCTCGGTGCGGGCAGGTCCCTCCCCTCGCCTGGCACGGCTGCCGGAGGAGGAGACAGGCACCGGCCGCCCTCCTCCAGGAACAGCAGCTGAGCCCAGCCCGAGCCCAGCCCGAGCCCAGCGGGCCTCCGACTCCGCAGCCCACCCGGGCCACCAGCCACCTGCCCAGCACCCCAGGCTCCCACGGGCACAGGTAGGAGTCGGTGTGCCGTAGGGGAGACCCTGGGCACGGTATAGCTCTGGGGCATGGCACAGCCCTTGGCACACGGCACAGCCCCACGGCACGGGCTGGGTGCTGGCTACTGGCGTGAGGCAGCACACAAGAAAGGGGCTGCGGGATCCCTTGGCAGTGACAGGTTGGGTACCCCTACCCCTGCCATGCGCTGCCTGTGCCTGACGTGTGCCGGACTTTGCCCAGGGAGCTGTGGCAGTGGGGAGGGACAGGTACCTTGGGAGGGACGTTCCCATCCGGCAGCATCGTGACCGTGCCCGAGTGAGATCCTGGTGAAGCAGATGCCCTGCACGGCTCCACCCTGCAGCGCAGCCGTGCAGGTGCCTTCGCCATGGGACATCCCCAGGTGGGGCAAAGCGTGGTGCAGTGACCCCTGTGTAGCTGCTGCCGCCGGTTCCCGGAGCATCAGGCACCCATCCCGCCATGCCGCCCCGCGCTCGCTGCCAGCGGCAGCAGGCACGTTCCTGCCGCGCCGTGCCGGGAGCCCGGGGAACGCGGTGCCTCTGGCTCGCCAGCCCACGAGGCGCCCTTTTGTTTGCCGGCGGGGCCCACCGTGCCGCCTGGGGGCCGGGGCGTGCCCGGGCTGCCGACGCCTGGCCGNGACATTCCCGTAGCCTGGAGACCGCCGTCCCTTTCAGCGGGCAGCCCATTTGAATAAGAATCGTATACGGGGAAGGGGGGCCACCAGCCGCCATCCCATCGCTGCCCTTGCCCCAGCTCATTTCTGCGCGCCCAGCCCAGGGGCAGCGGGTCCCACGCCGCCCTCGCCCCTGGCCTTGGTCCCGCCGGTCGCCGCAGGACACAGGTACAGGGGGTTCGCGGGGCTCGGGGACCCTCGTGCCAGCAC
>VZTB01007293.1:511274-521444 GCA_013397245.1 Thryothorus ludovicianus
GGGGTGGCCCTGGCCCCCGATTCCCCCCAAGGCTGTGCCCGCGGAAGCTGCTACCCGGCCACTGGGGACTTGCTGGTGGGACGAGCAGCCCGCCTAAGTGCCACCTCCACCTGCGGGCTGCGCCGGCCCCAGCCCTACTGCATCGTCAGCCACCTCCAGGTGAGTGGGACGGGGCCTGGGGGGACCGCACGAGAATGAGGGGCACGGGACAATGTTGGGGATGCACATCATTGAGCGTCCCAACTCGCAGGAGGAAAAAAAGTGCTTCATCTGCGACTCGCGGCGGCCCTACGATGCCCGCACCAACACCAACAGCCACCGCATCGAGAATGTGGTCACCAGCTTTGCTCCCCGCCCCAAGAAAGCCTGGTGGCAGTCGGAGAACGGTGAGTAGTGGGTGGGGGTGATGGGGCATCCTGTCCTGTCCCGGGGGGCTCTCCTTCCCTTCCTCCCACACTGAGGAAGTGTGACTCAGCCTGTTGCCGCGGCCGCGCCCCTGGACCACTGCCTGGTGGGGAAGAGGAGCCCCCGGGACCTGTGAGTGGGTGCTTCCACTTGTCACACTTGTCATCCCCAGGTGTGGAGCACGTCAGCATCCAGCTGGACCTGGAGGCAGAGTTCCACTTCACCCACCTCATCATGACCTTCAAGGTGGGTCCCAGCGTGTGGGTACCCCGGCTGGGCCAGGACAGGATGGAACACACCCTCAGGGACTGTGGGGCTAGCCCCTGTCCCGCCTGGGTGTCTTGCAGACCTTCCGCCCCGCGGCCATGCTGGTGGAGCGCTCAGCTGACTTTGGGCACACCTGGAAAGTGTATCGCTACTTCGCCTACGACTGCGCTGCCTCTTTTCCCCACGTCCCCCACGGGCCCCCACGCCGCATTGATGATGTCGTCTGTGAGTCACGCTACTCGGACATTGAGCCCTCCACTGAGGGGGAGGTGAGGCCCCAGTAGTGTCCCAGGAGAGTCAGGCGATCCCCCTCACTGCTCTCATCACCTTGCTGTCCTTTCCAGGTCATCTACCGGGTGCTGGACCCTGCCATCCCCATCCAGGACCCCTACAGCCCTGCCATCCAAAGTGAGTTGCCAGCCATCTGGGCTCCTGCTTGGCTGCTCTATTTTGGGTGTAGCTATTTTGGCTGCTTTCTCCCTGCTCTGGGCCCTACCCAGGGGTCAGGACACGATCCAGCCTGCGGGGTCTTGGGCCCCTCTGCACCCTGCCCTGTGAGAGCAGCTAAAGGTTAGGCTGCATTGGGTTAAATGGAGGAGGCTGGCTGTGCCATGGCTAAGCCCAACATCAGCTGTGGTTTGAGATGAGGAGTCAGGCTGGGCACAGGACACAGTGGGTTAATCACCCACGGCTAAATTTAGACTGGGAGCAGGAGAGGAGGAATCTGCGGGGCAGGGCTGCTGGGAAACTGCAGTTCTGGGGAAGCCATCCTGTCTTTCCAGGGCCCCCAGGCTGTGCCCACCAGGCACAGCCATCTCCTGGGCACAGCCCCCAGTGGTGAGTGCCCCAAGACATGTAAAGGTGCTGTGCCAAGGATGTTGTTTTGCACTGGGGAGGGGTCCCAGCCTGCCTCTGCTGTGGGAGTGCAGAGCCCAGCCCAGGCACAGCCAGACTGTGCACAGCTACGTGTGTGGGAGCTGAACCCCCACAGCTACATACAGCCCAGCCTGGCCACGTGCAACCATGTGCCTGTGAGCCAAACCATGCACAGCCCTGGGCCAATACCGTGTGAAACAAAACCACAGCAGACTAGCCTCGTATCATGCAGCCCTGCATGGATGCCTCATGCCGTGCACAGCCCATCCCAGCCATGCCCAGCTGAACAGAGCCGTGCCCAGTTCCTCTGAACCACCCACAGCCCAGCCCAGCTGTGCCCGCTGGAGGTGAGCTGTGCGTAGATGTGCCCAGCCACCTTGTGCCAACAGGGGTCTCTCCCTGCCCTAGACCTGTTGCGTGTCACCAACCTGCGGGTGAACCTCACCAAGCTGCACACACTGGGGGACAACCTGCTGGACTCACGGCGGGAGATCCGGGAGAAGTACTACTACGCGCTCTACGAGCTGGTGATGCGCGGGAACTGCTTCTGCTACGGGCACGCTTCTGAGTGTGCCCCGCTCAGCGGGGCCCCCGCCACCGCCGATGGCATGGTAGGGCAGCCAGGCCTGGGAGCCCTGCTGGAGATGGGGAGCTGTGCCACCTTGTTGTGCAGACCCTCACCTTGGTGTCCTGGCAGGTGCACGGGCGCTGTGTCTGCAAACACCACACGCAGGGGCTGAACTGTGAGCGCTGCGAGGATTTCTACCAAGACCTGCCCTGGCGCCCGGCCGAGGGCTCCAGCACCAACGCCTGTCGCCGTGAGTGCCCCTGCTGGCACCAGCTCCTGGCACAGTGATCCCAGTACCAAAGCTGTCAGGCTGTGCTGTGCCAGGGGTTTTGGGGTGCAGTACAGTGGGATGTGGTTTGGTGGTGACTGGCATCATGCAGACTGGCTGAGAGTGTTTGGGGTGCTGCAAGCTGTACTTTGGGGAGGTTTGGGGTTGTGGTACTGCATATCAGAGTAAGGGGAATCCAGGCAGGGAAGGTTTGGCACTGGGGTGCTGCCTGCCAGGTGTGGGCTGTGGTGCCGCATGCTGTGCCGTGGTGCTGTCCCTGCAGGCTGTGAGTGCAACGAGCACTCACGGCGGTGCCACTTTGACATGGCCGTGTTCCTGGCCACGGGGAACACCAGTGGGGGTGTGTGTGATGGCTGCCAGCACAACACCATGGGCCGTCGCTGTCATCTCTGCAAGCCCTTCTACTACAAGGACCCCACCAAGGACCTGCGGGACCCTGCAGTGTGCCGAGGTCAGTGTGGGACAGGCTGTGCAGGGTGGTGCTTTGGTGGTCACTGTGCTGACCCTGCCTGTCTCCCCAGCCTGCGACTGTGACCCTGAGGGTTCTCTGGATGGTGGGCTGTGTGATGGTGCTGATGACCCAGCCAGGGGCCTGATTGCGGGGCAGTGCCGCTGCAAGGAGCATGTGGCCGGTCCCCGCTGCGACCGCTGCAAACCTGGCTTCTTCGGCCTCAGCACCGACAACCCACAAGGCTGCCGGAGTAGGTACCAGGGTGGCACCTACTGGGGTCAGGCATGTGGTTTGGCATTGCTGGAAACTGATGGCTCTCCATACAGGATGCCAGTGTGACCCCCGTGGCACGGCGGCTGATGGTGGCCAGTGTGACCCTGTCAGTGGGGAATGCTTCTGCAAGCGGCTGGTGACCGGGCGCAGCTGCAGCCAGTGCCTGGTGAGTGAGGCTGTGCCATGGCCCGTGCACAGTGCTCAGGACATGGTACACAGCTGCTGTCTGACACCCTTGTCCTCTGCAGCCTGAGCACTGGGGACTGAGCCACGATCTCCCAGGCTGCCGGCCCTGTGACTGTGATGTGGGAGGTGCTCGCAACAACCTGTAAGTCTTTGTGGGGATGCAGAGGGCAAGGGGCACCCCTCCTGGCATCGGGGCTGATGGTGCTGCTGGGGTACCAGGTGTGCCATGGGGACAGGGCAGTGCCAGTGCCGCAGCCATGTGGTAGGACGGCAGTGTGAACAGGTGGAGACTGGTTTCTACCGCATCAACCTGGATCATTACACCTATGAGGCAGAGGATGCACGGCTGCATCAGGTAAGGAATGAAGGTGGGGAGGACATCAGGCAGAGCAGGGCAGTGGGTGCCCCTTTGCAGAATCCCCAAACCAGCAGGCAGTGCTCTGCCTTCCTACTCAGTGCCTGCTGGCCAAGGTGAGTTTTAGGGTCCCATCTCACAACACCTGCTTGCACCAGGGTTCAGTGGTGGAGCGTGAGCCCCCACAAGACCGTCCAGCTTCCTGGACAGGAACAGGCTTTGCCCGCATGTTGGAAGGCGGCTGGGTGGAGTTTCATGTGAATGACGTGCCTTTCTCTACTGAGTACGATGTGGTCATCCGCTATGAGCCCCAGGTGAGCACCAGATGGTAGAGCCAGCAGTGTGATGTATTGCCAGATTGGGAGGAAGTGGTGGGGAGTTCAGATGGTGAGGCTTTTTGACACTGTCCCTTCTTGGCTGCTAGCACCCAGAGGCCTGGCAGGAGGTGAGGCTGAAGGTGCTGCGCCCCAGCCCTGTCTCCGCCAGCAGCCCTTGTGGAAACACCATCCCTGCCGATGACCAGCTCTCCACCAGCCTCCCCTCTGGTGCCAGGTAAGCACCTCAGTAGGGTTGGGCTGTGCTGGGGCTCACTGGAGGCACATGGCTGCCCTTGCTCTTTTTGCCCCCATCCAGGCACGTGGTGCTGTCCCAGCCCATCTGTCTGGAGCAGGGTATCTCCTACACGCTCCGCCTGGAACTGGGCTGTGCTGCTGCTCATCAGGATCCCACAGCCAGTGTGCTCATCGATTCGGTGAGGGACAGGCGGGCAGTGGGGTGGGGGACAGCAGCCCCTCAGAGGGATAGGATGCAATCATAGGGAATACAGGGAGAGAGGGACGTGACATCCCACTGACTTCACCCTGCAGCTGGTGCTCCTGCCCCGTTACTCCTCACTGGAGATGTTCATTGCGGGTGACCCCAGCTCCATGGGGCGCCGGGAGACCTTTGAGCGGTACCACTGTGCCCAGCCCTTCCATGCTGCAGGGCCCTCGCCCGTGGCTGAGCCTTGCTCCAGCCTCCTGCACAGCCTCTCAGCCATCCTGCATGATGGGGCGCTGGGTGAGTACAGCCCCACACCCTGTCCTGCACTCTGTCCCACAGCAGCTGACACTGACCCTGCTCTCTGCCTGCAGCCTGCATGTGTGATCCCCAGGGCTCGCTCAGTGCCGAGTGCCAGCCCCAGGGTGGGCAGTGCCAGTGCAAACCCAATGTCATGGGACGGCGCTGTCACCGCTGTTCTCCGGGAACCTTTGGCTTTGGGCCTGGCGGATGCCGACGTGAGTGCCAGTGGGAGAGGGGTCTGGGCATCCCAGGGCTGGGGTCATGGGGAAGGGGTGCTCTCTACAGCTCGGGGGCAGACACTGTGGGTGCTGTGCTTTCCAGCATGCCAGTGCAGCCGTGAAGGTTCAGTGAGCACCATCTGTGACAGCACCACAGGGCAGTGCCCCTGCCGTGAGGGCACCCATGGCCCACGTTGTGACCGCTGCCAGCCTGGCCACTGGGGCTTCCCTGTCTGCCGGCCCTGCCAGTGCAACGGGCATGCTGAGAGCTGTGACCCTCGGACAGGCAGCTGCCTGCGCTGCCGTGACCACACGGATGGTGAAAGATGCCAGAGGTAGTTGGGGTACATGCCCAGACTGGGGCAGGGTGCTGCCAGCAGCCCTGGCTCTTGCTGACCTCCTGCTCGCAGGTGTGCAGCCGGACACTTTGGGAACCCAGCGCTTGGCTCTGGGCAGCACTGCCGGCCCTGCCCCTGTCCTGAGGGGCCCAGCACCCCCCGTCACTTCGCTGCCTCCTGCTACCAAGACAGCCACTCCCAACAGGTTGTCTGCCACTGCAGCCCTGGGTACACAGGTGGGTACCTGCCATGGCACACTCAGTGCCTTCTGGAGTGCCCTGTCCCCGGGCACTGCCCAGTGCTCTGTGTCAGCAGGTTCCCGCTGTGATGAGTGTGCCCCTGGGTACTATGGGGACCCTGTGCAGGGTGGGCGCTGCCTGCCCTGCCAGTGCCACGATAACATCGATGTGACGGACCCAGAGGCGTGTGACCGGCGCACAGGGCAGTGCCTGCGCTGCCTCTACAACACCGCAGGGCCCCACTGCGCCGAGTGCCAGCCCGGCTTCTATGGAGATGCCACACGACACAGCTGCAGGCGTGAGTACCCACTGCTGTGCCAAGACAGACTTGCCTCCAGGGTCTGACACGTCCTTGGGGACTATATGCATCCGTGGTATGCATCCATGGCTGCTCCTGCTTGTGCACAGTGCTGTGGAGTTGCTGCAGCCCTGCCCTAGAGCAGAGTTGTCTCCTTTGCCTAGGCCCAGCACTGTGGCACAGTCCCTGTCCTCATGTCCAGCTTACTCTATCCCATCTATATCCTATTCTCACATGCATTATTGTCCCTACTGCCATCCTATCCCCACTGCCATCTATCTGTCCCCATCCTGTCTGTATTCCAGCTCTGTCCTGACCCTGGTCCCACCTCCATCCCATCCCTACCAGAGATCCTCATGCTGCTCCCATTCCACCTCCATCTAGTCCCCACCTCATCCTTGCCCAGCCTCTGTCTCCATCCTACTTCCACCCTCATCCATGGTCATCCCACTCCTGCTCTGTCCCCATCAGAACTTCCATCTCCATCCCAATCTCATGCCCATCCTTGTCCTCATTCCCTCGTCTCTGTCTCTGCTCAGTGCCTCTTGGTTCCAGGTTGCTCCTGCAATCCCCTGGGCACTGATGCCAGCACCTGTGGGCCCCAGCAGTGCCACTGTGACAGGCACAGCGGGCAGTGCCACTGCCTGCCACATGTGGAGGGCCAGAGCTGTGACCGCTGCAGCCCCAACTTCTGGAACCTGGCCAGTGGGCAAGGCTGCCAGCCTTGTGCCTGCCACCCCCAACACTCCCTGACACCCACCTGCAACCAGGTGAGACACAACAGGGACAGGGCTTGGGGGGATGGGATGAGGCTGGGGGTGTGCTGCAGCAGTGCCAGCCTTGGCCATGCCATATCTGTCAGTTCACAGGGCAGTGCTCCTGCCGCCCAGGCTTTGGAGGCCGGACTTGCTCTGACTGCCAGGAGCACCACTGGGGTGACCCGCGGCAGCAGTGCCGAGGTGAGAGCTGGTGCCAGCGGGGGGACCACAGTGGGCCCTGTGATGCTCTGACACTACTCTCCCTGCAGCCTGTGACTGTGACCCCCGTGGCATAGCCAGTGCCCAGTGCCACCGCAGCAGCGGCCACTGTGACTGCCGGCCTGGCATCTCTGGAGTCCGCTGCGACCAGTGTGCCCGTGGCTTTGCTGGTACCTTCCCTGCCTGCCAGCCCTGCCACCCCTGCTTCGGGGACTGGGACCGTGTGGTGCAGGACCTAGCTGCCCGTACCCGAGCGCTGGCACAGCGGGCCAGCCTCCTGCAGCACACCGGGGCTGCTGGCGCCTTCGAGGGCACCTTCCGGCAGCTGGAGGAGAACCTCGCCACCATACGTGACGTGGTGGCCACCCGCAATGCCACTGCTGCTACTGCTGCCCACTTGACACACGCCATGGAGGGGCTGCGGTGAGCACTTGGCACAGGGCACGGCTCCCAGGGTAGCTGTGGGGGCAGCTTTTCACCCCTTCCCTTTGCAGGCGGCAGATCGAGGAGGCGACTGAGAGGCTGACACGAGTGGAAGGGGAGCTGACGGCTGCTCAGGATGCCAACTTCAATGCCAGTCATGTGCTGAACACTGTGGACCGGGGAGCCCGCGCCCTCAACCACAGCCTGCAGGACTTGGAACAGCGGCTACACACCCTCAAGACCTCCAATTTCCTTGGTGAGCCACACCACAGAGCCAAGCCAGGGTGGTCAGACCATGGCCAGGGGTCTGACAGTGTCCCTGCCCCCCAGGTGCCTATGACAGTATTCGTCAGTCCTATGTGGAGTCGCAGGAGGCTGAGCGCCGGGCAGACGCCTCCACCCGTGCTGTGCCCAGCCCTGTCAGCATCTCGGCAGCCACTCGCCAGCGCACTGAGCAGCTCCTGGCCAGCCAGCGGGATGACTTCAATCGCCACAATGCGGCCAGCCGGCGGGCACTGATGGACCTGGCAGCAAGGGCACAGGCGCTGAGCCTGCACCCGCTCAACGAGAAGGTGGCACATAGGGAGGGGACTGAGGGAATGGCACCCAGAGCTGCCCTGATCCCGTGCTGCCTTGCAGGTCTGCGGTGCGGTGGGGGATGTGCCCTGTGCCGAGAGCCCTTGTGGGGGTGCTGGGTGCCGGGATGAGGATGGAGGACGACGCTGTGGCGGTCTGAGCTGTGGTGGAGCCGTGTCCAAGGCTGACAGTGCTCTGGACCGGGCACGCCATGCCCAGGAGGAGCTGCGTCAGGCTGCCAGCGACATGGCCGAGCTCTCCCACAAGGTGTGTGGCACACGGGTGCTGGTGGAATCTGGTGGCACAGCCATGCTCTGTGGCCCTTGGGGCTGGCACCAAGGGTCTCTCCCCATGCTCAGGTGGCAGAGGCCAAGGGGAAGGCAGACGAGGCCCGGTTGCGAGCGCAGGCAGCCCTGGACAAGGCGAACCAGACCAGGGCCCGTGTGGAGAGCTCCAACAAGGAGCTGAGGGAGCTAATCAAC
Source organism: Thryothorus ludovicianus (assembly GCA_013397245.1). Lineage (NCBI taxonomy): Eukaryota > Metazoa > Chordata > Aves > Passeriformes > Certhiidae > Thryothorus > Thryothorus ludovicianus. The sequence goes on from VZTB01007293.1 coordinate 519,558, forward strand.
CATGTCAAGGCTTTCCTGAGCCGTGAGTGCCGGCATGCCGGGAGGGCTGGCCACCCCTGCCCAGGGCTTTGTGGCTCTGCACCTGCAGCACACTGCACTCACCCTGCACTGCATCGCACTGTGTTGTCTCAACACTGCATGTGGGCTGTGCCACCCCTGCCTCATGCTGCATTGCATGGTCCCTGCCCTGCCCCAAGCATCCTGCACTCCCCAGCCGTCTCTGGCCCCCCTGCCCTGTCCCATGTTCCCCTCTGCCCTTTGGTCTGCCTACCCCCTCTGCCCCGGTGTGCTGTAGGGAACACACTGACTGCTTCCACCTGCAGAGGAGGGTGCTGATCCTGAGAGCATTGAGGTGGTAGCCAGTCGGGTACTGGAGCTGTCACTCCCTGCGGCACCGGACCAGATCCACCGCCTGGCCGAGGAGATCAAGACGCGGGTGCGCAGCCTGGCCAGCGTGGATGCCATCCTAGAGCAGACAGCCAGTGATGTGCATCAGGCTGGGCAGCTGCTGCAGGATGCCCAGCGGGCCAGGTGAGCCCAGGAACGTGAAGACACAATCCCTCCAGGGACCGCCAGCCCAGGCCATGCTGAGTCCTTGCTGTCTGGCCACAGGTCACGGGCAGAGGGAGTGCGGGGCACAGCCGAGGCAGTGCGGCAGGCACTGGAGGAGGCACGGCAAGCCCAGGGCATGGCCGAGCAGGCACTGCAGCAAGCTGCTGGTGACATCCAGCATAGTGAGGGAGCCCTTAGCATGGTAAGAGCCCCATCCCTACGACCATGGGACCCCATCCCCACCATGCAGTCAGTGTGACCACGTCAAATTCCCATGCTGCTGATCCCCAGATGCAGATCCAGACAGGAAGTGCAGAGCAGCAGCTGGCAGGTGCCATGGAGCAGATTGGGCTCCTGGACAGGCAGACTGATGCCCTGAAGGTGAAACGTGCAAATAACAGCCTGGCAGCCACACGTGCCCAGGAGGCAGCCAGCACAGCACGAGACCGGGCCGGTGAGGCCAAGCAGGTGGGTGATCAGGGGGCACCAGTGTGGCAGCAGAGGTCCCCCGACGATCCCACTGACCAGCCCCACTGCCCAGCAGGTGCTGGAGGGGCCACTTCGGGACCGGTACCGGACAGCACAGGAGCTGGTGGAGCACCGGGCACAGGGCGCGCAGCAGGCGGGCACCCGGGCACAGCAGCTGCGGGAGGAGGCTGCAGGGCTGCTGCAGGACGCCCAGGGCAAGCTGCAGCGGCTGCGAGGTGAGGCCAGAGGGGGGATGCTGGGGCGGTGGTGGGGGCAGTGGTGGGAGGTCAGGCTGACCCACGTTCCCCCTGTCCCTGCAGCACTGGAGGAGGAGTACGAGCGGAACGAGCGGGTGCTGGATGCCAAAGCAGCCCAGCTGGGCGGGCTGGAGGCCAGAATGAGGGAGGTGCTGGCCACCATTAACCAGCAGGTCCAGATCTACAACACCTGCCAGTGATCCCCCGGAGGGGCCTGGACCCCTCTGGAGTACCCAGCCTCCCGCCCCCGCAGCGGTAGGCGGGCTGGGGGCTGCACGGTACCCCCGTGTGAATAAAGTTACAGAGCAAGACCGCCTCACCTCCGCCCCGTGCCGCGGGCCGTCTGCCCCGGGCGCCCAGAGCGGCCTCCCCCACCGTGGGAGCTGGCCGCCACCGGGTGTAGGGCACGGCGGGGCTTGTGGGGCGGGAATCGGCAGCGGGGCCGGGGGGCACAACACACCCGGGACTCCCGGAGACCAGCCCGGCACTCCCACTGACCAGCCCCGGGTCTCCCCGCGGACAGGACCGGGACTGCCCCGCTGCCCGCGCTCCCGGTGCCGCGGGAACGCGCCGGCACCACCCCGTGTCCGTGTCACGTGACGCACCCGCC
>VZTB01007293.1:521536-542855 GCA_013397245.1 Thryothorus ludovicianus
CAGAGCGAGGCAGGCGGAGGATGGCGGTGGCGGCGGCCTGTGACGGGCCTGAATGGAGAGAACGTGCGGGGCGGCAGGAGCTGGGGCCGCGGGAGCCGAGAGCGGGGCTCGGCAGGACGGGCCGAGCGCGGCAGCCCCGGGCAGGAGCCGGCGCGGTGACCTCGTGCTCTGCCTGCCGGGGCCGTTCGTATAACACCGTTCACACAAACACCGTTCACCGTCCCCATCTCCTCTCTCGGTGCCTGGGGCCGGGCCGCAGCGCCCGGGAGGCCAGCGGCTGCCGGCTGCTGTCTGGACGCTCTCATCACTGTCCCAGCTCATGGCCGGCGGGTTGGAACTAGATTATCTTCAAGATCTCCTTCCAGCACAAATCGTTGTATGATTTAATGATCCTCCTCAGAATGAGGGAGCTGAGCCTGCCGGGTTTCACCCTCAGCTGAGGGCTCACTGCTGTCACGATGCGTTGGGGGCACAATGATTTCCACGTGGGTTGGAAACGTTTTGTGTGACAATGCTGGCTTAAGTAGCTGCCCCAGGGGACTCTGTGCTTGCCCTGGCTCCACCCGTGTTGTCAGGCATGCCCAGAAACTCAAAGTCAAGTTTGAGCCTTGGAATTTCTGGTCCCTCAGGGAAGCAAGAAACAGAAGGCGACGAAAGTGTTTGTGTACACGAGGGGTGTGTTTCTGTTGGCTGTATTTAGGACACGGAGGATCCAAAAGTCCGTAGAAAGTTGACACTGTTGGGATAGCCAACCTTCTCTGCAGCTACCCCTGTAGAGGCCTTAGGGCACTGATGGGGGATGCTGTGTACAAGAATCGGGGAGCTCCTCCTGCCAAGTGCTAAACCTGGCCCAGACCAGGGCACAAATTGCATCTCATCGAGCACCTTCTGCTATCCTTCCTGGTTTGGTGCTGCTGTGGGGAGGAGTGGCCCTTCTCCTTGGCCTCTTGCTCCCTTCCCTCTGGCTAGTCAAAATATTTGCAGTCTCAGCATGAGCTGGGTTGGGAAACTGCTCAAGGGAAGACATGCTTAGGAGAAAGCCCTGGCTGGCATCTGGATCTGGTACACACTACAGCACAGAGTCAGGGAGAGCAGAAGACAGGGAGGCCCCTCTGCTCCCGGCAGCAGCATGGCCTGGCTCTGGGGATTGAGTAAGGTTTTGTAGGAGTGCCCAGCTCATCAGGTGCTTCCCGGAGGTTCGCCTGGCATCTAGCCAAAGCGGCCTTTCACCATCTCTCCCCTGCACTGACTCCTACTGTGCCAACAGGAGTGGTGCCAAAACCTCTGTGTACCCAGGGGCTGAACATGCTGCCTGTGTGTGCATTTCCTGGTGGCAGAAAGGCAAAAAGTCTCCTCTTTGCCTGTTCTAATCCCTGAACTTGTGCTTTGTGTTCACTCCTCCAAAACCTTGAGGTGCCTGCAGCAGCCTCAGGCTGCCATCAGTCTGGCAGCTGAAATGGGCAGAGCTCCAGCCCCCTTGGTTCCTGCCTGCCGTGAGGAATAACTGTCAGCAGAGCACCCGAGGGAGCTGAGCCCTCAGTGAGGCATGAGAGCAGCAGGCTTCTCCTGGAGGAGGGACAAGCAGGCACGCAACCCTGCCTCTCTTCACCCCTTCTTGGGTAGAGGCCTGTCCTTTCTCAGCCCTCCAGGACCCTTCTCAGAGCTTGCTTTCACCCTGCCCAGCAGTTACCCTCTGCCACCCCTTTGGAGGTGCAGGAAGGAGGTGACAGAACCTCACCTGACCCTGCACGAAGCAGTCACTGCTTCTTGAGTCCTATTTCTCCTGTGGTTTTCACCCTAGCGGCAAAAGAAGTACAACAAAAAATGCTTTCCCATGTTTGCCGAGCCCAAGGGAGCTTCTTCAGAATCAGAAAGCATCTGTAGCCAACCTATTTGGGTGTTGGTGGGGACTGGAGCTTATTGACAGCATGCAGCCTGGTCTAGCCTGGTGAATCACTGCCACTTTCCCTGCTGTGGGGGCCCTTCCTATTCCTTCTGGAGCTAGAAGTGCTCTGCATCCTGGAGAGACCTAGTGTGTGCAGCAGTATGCAGATGATGGTGCTGCCCTCCCACACTCTTTCAAGCTCTTTGGGACTGATGCTGGACTCTGCTGAGCATCTCAGTCTCCAGGTCACTTGGGCCTTTCCACCGCGGGTGGCAGGAGTTGCCTGTGCCAGGCAGTCTGGCTGGATCAGCTTTTCACTTGGCTTCAGTGGCTCTCGGTGGTGAGAGTGGGTTGGCCTGAAGACAAGTGGTTTGGATGCAACAGCTGTCATGGGGCTGGCTTTGCCAGAGCTGAGGGCGATACTGGGCTGCTTTTCTCTCTGAGGTTCCTCTGGGTTTGTAGCTACAGCTCCACATTCATGGCTACTCGTTGCCCCAAACATTTGTAGAACACAAATGCCCTGGCAACATGGGCCAGCAGCACGGAACTGGCAGTGTCCTTCCTCTGTCGAGTGCCTCCCTTGGAGATGCCTCCTGCCACTGGCCGTGCCCATGCACAGCAAGGGGTCTGTGCTTGGTACTTGGGTGAAAGCAGAACAGGGTGTTCCCGAGGGACAGCTTGCCTCCCACTGAGGGAGAGGCAGGCTCAGTGGAGCTGGGCTAGGCCAAGGTGCTGTTGGGCTTGGCTCCATGTCCTCAGATGGGAGCCGGGCCGTGGGATGTGTGTGAAACTGCACTGGGAGCTGTGGCAGGCAGCTGGCACCTGGGAGTGGGCAGGATCTGTGTGCCTGGGCCCATTTCCCTGCTGCAAACCCCCGCAGGCTGGTGAGCACTGCCAGGGTCAGGGCGTGCAGCCGGGGCAGCGAGGGAGGAAACCTTCCCAGCTCTGTGCTCTCACTGCCTCCATGGAGACACCTCCAGTGGAACTGTTTTCAGTGGGTTGTTTCAGCTCTGCTCTCTCAAAGCCCTAAACACTGCAGGGTGACACTGATGAGTGCAACAGACCCCTGGGCCAACAGCTCCAAACCCTGTAGGGAAGCTGACTTTTAGCGGGGGACATGTCTGAGGGGGCAGGGCCCTGCTCAGCCTACTCTCTTCCTGGGGCGTGAGGAGCAGAGGTGTCCTGTTTCCAGGCCAGGCCCCGCTGACGCTGTCTATAAACTGCCTGGGAGATAAATATTCAAGGTGCAGTCATGCTGGTTTAGCTTCCAGCTAGTGGCTGAAGGGGGAGGAACTCTCCTTTTGCCAGGGAGCTCTGCTCTCATCTGTCATGGGAGACTGTCCCAGGCCTGCTTCCTTCTTAGGGTGTCACTGGCTCCTATTCTTGTGCTCTTACACAGGACACTGCTTGACTGAAATAGCTGTTGCTCCAAGCTGTGTGACAGGCTCCCTCAGTTGACTCTGTAGGCTCAGTTTTGCAGATCCAGGCCTCCTCATGTCCTTGCCCTTGGCTGTGTCTCTGGGTATTGTTAGCACCAGCAGCTCCTCTGAGCCAGTGTTGCTATAGTGGGAGCCATGAGCATGACACTTGCTTTCCAGGTTTTTAATGTGTGCCACATACTGAAGACCCCCTGGTTGTATGTTGGGAACTCTGACAAGCCCATGCTTTTGGCAGTAAGCATTGTAGCAGCTGTGATGAGGTAGGTTTCCTCACTGAGTGCTGCGTGGGGCTTCCCATAAAACACCATGCTGAAGGTCATGTAAGGGCACTGGCCCTGAGGCAAAGAGCGCATCCTGCTGCTGTTGGGCCTTTTCCACCTGCCGCTCCTGCAATACTTGCTCTTTCCTCTCTTTAGGCCATTACTTCCTTGCCAGAGAGTTTGACCACAGAGAGTCGCCAAGATAGCTGGGCCAGGAAGAAAACGTCGCACCCCTGACCCAGACTCCGTTACCGACCCCGGCGGGCTGTTTGTGTCCTCCAAACGGCTGAAAATGTCCAGCAGCACAAATGCCCCTGGCCAGAGGAGAGTGTCTCGGGGCTTGGATGATGCCACTAACAAGAAGAAGCAGAAGGATCGAGCCAATCAGGAAAGCAAAGAAGGTGAGAGCCCCTCAGCATCACTGTGGTGTGCCTCTCAGCCATCTGCTGCAGGATAAGCAGATTTGACTAATCACTTCCTGCAGCTTATGGTAACCCGTGTGATGTGGGATCTTCTTTGACACAGTGTCCTCCGTGGACCTGTAACTTCCTTCTTTTGGGCACTACTTAGCCCCATCGATGTTAGGAATGTTGGGCCTGTGGCCTTGTTAAAGACTTTAGCCTCCAGCTAAAGTCTGGAGTTGGCCTTGGTGATTGTTTCTAGACTCTGCTTTGGACTGGGTGTGATCTGCCCTGATCCAGCAAGAGTGGAACTGAAACCTATGGATATTCTTGCAGCTGGAGGCAGTGTTGCTTCTTTCCCCTCACTTTGCTGAGGCTAGATGTTGTGAGGCAGTGACTGGGTGTGCAAGGCCTGCGGGTGGGGCTGGTGCATTAGCTTCTGAGTCAGGGCAAGGTGTGGCTCAGGTGAAGTAGTTGCTGTAGAGTACTTCCCTCTGTAACTGCCATGTATCCTTTGACAAAAATGATGCTTCGGGTGTAGAGAATGGCTGCGGGCAGGATGCCTGCAAGAGTTTCTGTGGCTCTGGAAAGCTGTTTGATTTCTGTGCCTGCTCTGTTATGATTACTGTAACCTCAAAATCACAGGGTGTTTTATAGGCCAAGGTAATTGAGTGCTTGTGAGGTCTGTGCCAGAGTGGCCGGGCGCAGTCCCCGATGTGAAATCCCACAGTGCAGAGCACAGCACTGTGCTTTCTCTCTCATGGGAGGAGTACGCCTCTGGCAGGGCTTGACCCTGCATCCTCTGACGTGAGGGCCTTCTTGAGGGCAGCCATGCTGCCCCCATCCCCTCTGTGAGAGGTGATGAGGGGCTGTAGATCCTCCAGGCAGTGCTACTGCCATGCTTCTCACACTGCCAGCCCCACCAGCACCTTTGCACCAGTGGCTGTGGTGGTCCGCAGAGCAGAAGTTTCCTACTGGATTGTAGCCAGTCAAGGGAGGCAGTGACAGCCCTCCAAGTGTTCCAGAGTGGAGACCACAACTCCTATTGCCACTATTTCTCTGCTCCAGGAGAAGGTGCTGTCGCTTTGGATTCCTTGCCTGGCAGAGTTCACTATCATGTGGGGCTAGAGCAGGCCTGGAGACAGTTCTGGCTGTTGGAGGTAATTCTGTTGGGAGCAGGGATTAGATGTCAGGTCATTTTGGTTCCCCACCCTGATCTGGAAGGAGGTTTTCAGATGTGGACGTTGGCAGCTTGTGCAGGAATGGAAATGTTAAAGTGCAGCTGGGCCACGTGGTTCTCTGGTTACAGCAGAATTAGTTTGAGCATGACCAAACACCAGGTTCTTTCTGTCAGATCAAGACAGGACTCCTCTATATGGCTGGGGGCTGGCACCTGGTGTACCAAGCTGGGCCACACAGCTGAGCCTGGATGCCACACGCTCGCAATGAGATGTGCCTCAAGAAAGCGCTGCCTACATGGTGCAGTATTGTTGTGTTGCTCCCACTGTGGTACTGTTTAGGTTGGGATATTGTGGTATGGCCCAGAGCGGCTGTCCTGGGGCTGACTTGCTGCAGTGCTGCAGGCAGGACGCTGGGGAAGGATAAGTGTGAGAAAGCAGAGGAGGGAGATGGGCAACACATGCAGGATGAAAGGCCTGGACACAGATTCAGGATAGAAGGAGATGATGTGTGAAATTTTCGGCCTCACCTTTCTGGCCTATGTTGTGAGATGACAGAATGATAGATCTGCCTGCGCTCTGCTTCTCTGCCCACCAGTGTCTCGCCCTGAGCTCGAGCAGGCTGAGACTGCCCAGGAGAAGGACTCAGAGGAGGGTAAGTTGAGGTGTGTGGCAGCTGTCAGTGCATGGCCATGGAGTGCCCTTGCCAAGGGATCTGAAGCTCTCACCTTGTTGTCCAGTGCTCTGGCATTGAGCAGAGCAAACCTGAGCACTCTTTTGCCTCAGTGTTTATCTTAACAGTACGTGGCCTTCCCAAGGAGAAGGGCTGTCTGCAGGGAAGATGCCCTGGGTATGTGGCAGGCTGCTTGCAACTCAGGTGTCACTTGAAGTCCACTGAGCACAGGCCTGCGATGCCTCACTGCTGACACCTGCTCTGCTTCTTTCTGAGCAGGAAACATCCCAAGCTCTGTCACCTTGTGGGCATCATTGACTGGTTTCTGTCTCAGTCCAGGCCTGCTTTGAGGACAGAGCAGGATGTCTTCATGCCCCAGGGTTAGAACAAACCTGATTGAAATCAAGGTGATCTAAATCACTTTTTTGCCTTGAAGACTTCAGGGCACCACAAGGCCACACCTGGAGCCTGGCAGACACACGATGGAAGTTTTGCCTGCACTAGAGTACCACTGCTGCATTCTTTTCTCACCCACTACAGCATACTTGCCCACTGACCAGCCTGCCCATGTTTCAGCCTTGCTCACCTGGCAGGAGTACAGTGCTTTGATGGTTGCAGCTCGGCTGCTTGGTTTGCATATGCGAAGGGGAAGTGGCGATTTCTGATTGTGGTCAGAGTCCGCTTAAATCCCCCAGAGTAATTCTGTGGCTTCCTCGTTCCTTGGGAAAGCAGTAATTGCTTTGTCGTTGGCAGGAGCCACCCCTTCTTCCCAGCTGCCACTGCTGCTTGTGGCAGTGCCAAGAGCAGCACTGCCTTTCTGATCTCTCCAGTTCCTACTGGGATTCATCTGCCCTGCTGCAACACGTGCTCTTGTTTGTGGCCTGTCTGATGAGGGCAGGTCTCATTTAATTGTCATGATCTGTGTTCCCTGTGCTGACCTCCTTGACTGCGTGTGTGTTCAGCCTTGCGTTCCTCAGCCAAGGAGTGGGTACTTCAGGCTCATTTCCCAGCAAGTGTGTGACACTTCCCTCCCTTTTCCTAGAGCTGCTGCTGGACTGGAAGCAAAATGCCGATGAGATCATTATCAAGTTGAACTTGGGCAGTGGAGCTCTGAAGGCGGAGGATGTACGTGCTGATTTCACCGACACGGGCTGTGTGGTCGAACTACCAGGTATGGGAATGGAGCAACTGCTGCAAGCATTTCTCCATTGGGACTTGGCACAGCTCTGGGCCAAGCACGGGGTTGCTGCAGGCAGACATCAAACTTTTCCCTCAGAGGCAATGCCCTGCTCGCAGCTGGCACGCACTCAGGCAGCAGACAGGGCTGAGAGGAGAGCATTGTAGAGCTGGGGAGGGCAGGAGCTGGCCTCTGTGCCAAGTGAACAAGTGCCCACTGCCGCGCCAGTGCGTCTCTGTCCCCTGCTTGCTGAGATGGCTGAGTCAGTCCTGGGTATCCTTTGGAAAAGTGACTGTGCCCCTGAGGGCAGGGAGGCCCAGGGCCTTCCCGCTGGGAAGGAGGCCAGCCAGATGTACAAAGCAAGTTCAGGGAAGCTGGCTGGAGCCCTGGAAGGCTCCTGGGGTATGGTGGCAGCCTGCCTGCAGCCTTCTTGGCTCTGAATGAGTGCTTCCTTCATCCTGGGGGCAGGTGAAAGGGGCTGTGGGTTAGGTGACAGCTGCCTGGAGCACTGCCTGAGGCACTGGTTCCCCTCTGCTTTACAGACGGGCGCCAGTGGAGCTGTCAGTTCTATGAGGAGATCGAGGGTTCCTGCAGCAAGATCCAGTGCAAGAAGGGCAATTTTCTACAGCTTGTGCTTCAGAAGAAGATCCCACTCCATAACTGGTCTTCACTTCTGGTAAGGGGGGAATGATGTGTCTTTTAAGGGAGCTTGTGGAGCCTGGGGAGCTGAGGTGAGCTCTGAGCTCCCTGCTGTTGAGATGCCCAGGGAGCAATGTGGGGCACATCCTTCATCCATGTGTTGCATGAGCCATTTGCCACTGTCCCAGGGAGTCATACCTCTTTTTCTGCCTGCCATGCATTCCCAGGTTCAGGAGGAGAGTCCTGGTGCAGTATTGGAAGGGGGTATGAGGGTTGAGGGGTTTGATAGGGAGCCTGAAAGATGCTTCTACCTGAATACCTTCCCACTGTGCTGCATTGCTTTTTACAGAAAAAAAGGAAAGATGGATCCAAAGAACTGGCCAAAGGGGCTGTGTGCTGGGAAAATGGGAAGGAGAAGGCTGCTTCTGCAGAGTTGACCCCTGAAGAGCCGAGAACTGAAGGCACAGAGCCACCAAGATCCCGGCGGGAGCCCTCCAATCCCAAGCGTGCTCCAGGAAGAAGTGAAGCCCTGGGAGGGAAAAGCCCAGCCAGCCCAGGGACACAGAGTGGCCCCAGTGCCAAGCGGGCAGTATACCTCAAAGTGGCTCCCACAGAAGAGGAGCCGAATGCCAGAGTCACAGGGAACACGGAGCCCAGCAAAGGGCACAGTGGGAGGGCCAGCAGCCGCCGCAACGGCAGAGCCAGCCAGGGCGATGCACCCGCGGCCCTCGCAGACCTCGCACTGCCACTCGAGAAGGTACCTGGGGACCTGGCTGGACGGGGTACCCCTGCTTCCTCTGCCCTCTGCAGTAGGGCTGCCTGGCATGCAGGACTCATCCCTGCTGATGAGGATGAAGTGGGCTCTGGGATGCTGAGGGCTGACAGGAGGACTTGTGGTGGAGGAGAGGGTGAACTGAGGACCCTGCAGTTGCTGTGCTGTGGTGCTAATGGGGCTGAGCTGGCATGGGATGTATGGGGCAAGCAGGTGGCATATGGAGCTGTGCCTGACTGGCTGGCAGGAGCCACAATGGGTGGGCCAGGGCAGCGCAGGGGTGACAGTGTCTGTGTTTCACTGTGTCTTTCTGTATTGAAAGGCTGTGGCTTTGGCCAAAGAGACTGTTCCCATGGAGATGCCACCTCTTGCGGCTACCACGGAGGTATTCCCCCGCCGTGTTGCCACCTGTGTTGAGAAGAGAGTCCTGCAGCCAGGCAGCCCTACTGAGGCCTTGCAGAGCCGGGACTGTCTGCCTATCCTGGGGGAGAGCTCTAAGGCCATCCCAGTGGCCACCCCTCCCATGGGGAGAGATGGTGAGAAGAGGGACTGGTCCAAGGATGATGTGGCTCTGGAAGCAGCAGCTGATGGTGAGTGGCCAGAGCCCATGGGGTGAGACTGGTCAGGAAAATCCATCTGCTTAGGATCTTTCCTGGGTCAGCTTGCAGCCTCAGAATTCAAGGAAGATAACCTCTCTCTCTGTGGCTTTTCTTACTCAGAGCCAGAGCCTTTTGTAAGCCTGACCTTTGTCAAGAATGACTCATATGAGAAGGGCAATGATCTGGTCGTGGTGCACGTCTATGTGAAGGAGATCCAAAAGGAGACATCCAAGGTGTTGTTCCGGGAACAAGACTTCACACTAGTGTTCCAGACAAGGTACAAACTTGCCTCAGGATAATGCCAGGCTGCTGCAGAGCTCCTGATTGTGGCTGAGCTACTTGTTTGTTAACCTCTGCTCACTCCCAATTTCTCTGCAGTGATACGAACTTCCTTCGTCTCCATCCTGGCTGTGGGCCCCACACAGTGTTCCGGTGGCAAGTGAAGCTCAGGTATGACTCCTGTCCTTCTAACCCACACCAGGGCAAGGGAGATGAGAGTGCAGAGCTGGAGCAGGAACCAGTCCCAGCTGGCGGTTCTGTGCGGAGAATGCTCATTTCTGCATCTGGAGGTTTCACTCACACCATGCTACATTAGTGCCCTCAGCCTGGTCTGCCTTGGCTGTGTACTTGCTTGCAGGGGAGGAAATCCCCATGTCTCCTTGCCTGCAAGTCATCCCAGGCTGTTCTAGACCTCTTGGGGACAGAGCCAGACCAGCCTGTGTGCCCTTTGGGTGGGATGTGCAGCAGAATAGATCTGTCAGAAAAGGGGTGCTCTGTGTGCTCACTGTGACCAGGCTTAAGGGTTTCTAGCCCTTGCCTCACCTCAGAATCAGTGCTAGAAGGGTCACTACTGCCTGGAGGCCATGGTTCTGCCATGCAAAGGCTTTGGCTTCTCTGAGGCTGCTGCGGGGTCTGGGGCATCTCTGACTTGCTGTGTGCCTTGCAGGAACCTTATTGAGCCGGACCTGTGCACATACAACTTCACAGTGTCTCGCATTGATGTCTGCCTGAAGAAACGCCAGAGCCAGCGCTGGGGGGGGCTGGAGGCTCCAGCCACACGAGGTCTGCACCCTGCCTTCATGTCCTGCCTGCTGCACAGCAGTGGGGCATGGGCCCTCCTCACCACTACCGGCTGCCAGCTGGTGCTGGATCCTTTGGCATGGAATGGTGGGGAAGGAGAGGGGCTGGGTGGGTGCAGGTAGGAAGGATGTGAGCCAAGTGATTGGGGAAGGGCACTGCTGTTTCCCTTGCTCACGGGGAAGAGAGATAGGAGAGAGCCTGTGTGCAAGTGTTGACTGAGCAGTACAGCCCTAATGTGGGCAGTGCATGGTGCTGCTAACCACAGGCCCACCCTTCCCCCTTTTTAAGGTGCAGTGGGTGGTGCAAAGGTTGCCATGCCTACAGGCCCTACCCCTCTGGATAAGAACCCTCCGGGCAGTAACCAGCACCCCCTCTCCAGCAAGGAAGAGGCCCGAACCAGTGACAAAGAGAAGCCACGTGTGGAAGATGGGGCTCTGGATGGCGTGGCAGCCCGTACGGCCCCAGAGCACTTGGCGGTGAAGCAAGAGCCACACATTCCTTCGGTGAGTGTGGCCACACTGGATCTGACCTGGATAGGGGAAAGAGGGACACTTCCTCAGTGTCACTCTGGAGACTGTCAAAGTATTCCTGGAGGAGGAGGCGGTGCTCCTCAGTCATAGTTGGCAGGATTAGGGACAACTGTTTGCCTGTCTATCTCAGTCCAAGTGGGAGATGGCGTGATGGCTTCAGCCCTCTCTGGGGGTTTTCTAGGGTTTTTGAGTTCCTCTGATGTTCCCAGAGAGACTCCCTGAGTGCCATACCCTCACACCTGCCTCTGCTTTGGCAGCCCAAACCAACATGTATGGTGCCACCAATGACACACAGCCCGGTGAGTGCTGAGAGTGTGGAGGATGATGAGGATGAGGATGAGAAGAAGAAGGTCTGCCTGCCTGGCTTCACGGGGCTGGTGAACCTGGGCAACACCTGTTTCATGAATAGTGTCATCCAGTCCCTGTCCAACACCCGAGAGCTGCGTGACTACTTCCATGGTGAGCCCACACTGAGAGCCCAGCAGAGCTTGGCCACTCAGATGATGAAGCCAGCAGCCAGCTACCCTGAGCTCCTGTATTTTTACAGATCGGTCCTTTGAGTCAGAAATCAACTATAACAACCCACTGGGGACAGGTGGACGCCTGGCCATTGGCTTCGCCATGCTGCTCAGAGCACTGTGGAAGGGTACACACCATGCCTTCCAGCCCTCTAAACTGAAGGTAGGGCCTCTGGCACTGGTGCTCAGCACGAGCTGCTTTGGGTCCCCAGCATTCCCCTATGGGCACCTGGATGCCCTGCAAGTGCCACAGAGAGCTGTGGGTGTGGGTGGGTGGGTGCTGACCAGCCCTGACTACTGCCCCCACAGGCAATTGTGGCCAGCAAGGCCAGCCAGTTCACTGGCTATGCCCAGCATGATGCTCAGGAGTTCATGGCCTTCCTGCTTGATGGCCTGCACGAGGACCTCAACCGCATCCAGAACAAGCCCTACACAGAGACTGTTGACTCGGATGGGAGGCCTGATGAGGTGAGGGTGTTCCTCCCCTAAAGTCACTGGGAGAACAGCCTGTGTGGTTTAGTGAGGTGCTAAGCCCCTTCTTCCTGCAGGTGGTAGCTGAGGAGGCTTGGCAACGACACAAAATGAGGAACGACTCGTTCATAGTAGACCTCTTCCAGGGCCAGTACAAATCCAAGCTTGTGTGCCCAGTGTGCTCCAAGGTAGGGCAGCCCTGCAGGTTCTATCTCTGTCCTGGTTGTGCAGAAGTAGGCTTCTGACCCTCAGAGAGCACAGGTCACAGGGCAAGGCTGGATCTGCTGCTCAGCCACAAGCACTTCCCACAGCTGAGTGTGTTTTTGTATCTGCAGGTGTCTATTACCTTTGACCCCTTCCTGTACCTCCCTGTGCCCCTCCCACAGAAGCAAAAGGTGCTGACTGTCTATTACTTTGCAAAGGAGCCACACAAGAAACCCATCAAGGTAAAGAATATCTTCTACCCTGGGGAGGGAGCCTAAGAAGACTTCTGGAGGTGCCCTAGGCAGCTGGTCACGTGCCAACAGGCTAAGCTCTATTAAGTAAGGACCTGCATGCCTTAGTGTGGTGTGACTAACGTGGCACTTTCTCGGTGGCAGTTCCTCGTGAGTATCAGCAAGGAGAACTCCAGTGCCATGGAGGTACTTGACTCAGTGGCCCACAGCGTGCGCGTGAAACCGGAGAACCTGCGCCTGGCAGAGGTGAGAGTGCTGGGCAGATACCTGCTCTGGAGGGTGAGGCCACCACAGTAGGGCCTGGGAATGTCCATCTGTCCCTTGTGAGGTGGTGAGCTGAGCACAGCATCCTTGGGCTGCTGCTCTTCCCACAGCTCGCTGTGAGGCTGAGGTCTGTGGCTCTCTGAGGAGAGGACGTGTAGGGCGGCCCTCACACGGCCATGCTCCACTGCTTTCCTGGCAGGTGATCAAGAATCACTTCCACCGCATGTTCCTGCCATCTCACTCACTAGACACAGTCTCGCCTACGGACCTGCTACTTTGCTTTGAGGTGCTGTCCCCAGAGCTGGCCAAGGAGCGCGTGGTGGAGCTTCAGGTCCAGCAGGTAAGAAGGTGGATTGGGACTACTGGGAAGGATGCAGGGAGGCTGAGCCATAAGTGGGACTAAGCCGGAGGGGCAGACCTACACACAAGGACAATTAGCTGCAGTGAGCATGGATGCCCACCGAGGCTGCCTTGTCCTGCCCAGGTGCTCTTCCTTGTCCAATGGGTCCTTTCTCCTGCAGCGTCCGCAGGTGCCCAGTGGCCCTGTGGCCAAGTGTGCGGCCTGCCAGAAGAAGCAGCTGCCAGAGGATGAGAAGCTCAAGCGCTGCACGAGGTGCTATCGAGTCGGTTACTGCAATGTGTGAGTTGGCTTGGTGCCTGGCAGGGAGGGAGGGTCCCCTGCTGTGAAGGGCTAGATAGAAGAGCTCTGCTGCTGGGAGAAGGTGGGATGGGTCTGCCCTTTGGGATGGAGCCAGTTGAACTCTTTGTGTTCCCCTTGTCCCCAGCACACCCCTCTGGCCCAGCGCTGCTCCTTCCCAGGCAGTTCAAGGATGCTGGGTTCAGCAGGGGCTGTATGTGTTACAGGGCATGTCAGAAAACACACTGGCCAGACCACAAGGCTTCGTGCCGTCCCGAGAACATCGGTTTCCCCTTCCTCATCAGCGTGCCCGAGTCCCGCCTCACCTATGCCCGCCTTGCCCAGCTGCTGGAGGGCTACGCAAGGTGAGAGTGCAGGGAAGGAGGGTACTCCTGCCCTGGAGATGAGCTCAGCCCCGTGTCTGGCCAGCTCTTAATTCCCACCTCCATGTCCAGGTACTCAGTCAGCGTGTTCCAGCCTCCATTCCAGTTGGGCCGGATGTCACCGGAGCAGGGGCTGCAGCCTCTGCACTCAGACAAGCTGGAGCCCCTGGCCAAGAGCAGCTGTGCAGCAGCCACCTCTGCCCCTGAGCTGGGAGATGGGGACAGGGTTTCCAGCCTCCTGCAGGAGCCCCCACTCTCACCAGCTGTGCCTGAGCTGCAGCCAGAGATGGGGGATACAACCACTGTCCGGAGCAAGGTCCTGACAGCCAGGAGTTCCCTGCTGAGCTTGGATTCAGGGTTCTCTGAGCACATGGAGTCACAGGGTGACAGTTGTTGTGAGAAGGAGCCATCCTATGAGAGAGCGCTCAAGCCAGAAGGTAAGAGGTGCTGAAGTGCTGACTGTGTTTGTGCCAGGAGCTCAGGCAATTCTCTCTCCTTGGGGTGACCTCCCAGCACAGCATCTCTTCTCCCCTTGTGAGTTTGGTCTGGAGACACTTGGGAACACAGATGAGGCCCTGGGAGCTTTGTTTTGGCACTGTTGCTTCACCTGAAATGCCTTCCTACCCACGCTCTGCCCTGCCCTGGCAAAGCCCAGGGTGTAGAGCAGAGACCTGATGTGGAGAGAGGTTGGAGTGCTATGTTGCTGTGGGAGAGGTGGGAAGGCAAGGGCTGACAGAAGTCCTGTGGGAGCAAGGCAGAGCTGGTGCAGGCTGAGCCCCTGGGGGCTGTGAGCAAAGCACTTGGCTTGCTCTGACTCAGCTGCATGGGACCAGCCTCTCGAGCTCAGCTGCCTGGCTGTCACGTTTCCAGACACTCGTCTCAGGATGGCAGCAATGTGCAGTGAAGGGGCAAGGCAGGCAGAGGAGCACAGCTTGCCAGGGGCAGGCGCCTGCTAAAAATAGTCAAGGACACGGGCACGTGGTTGTGTCCCTTCAAGGCCGTAGCATGTGAGGTGGGGGTGGGGGCGCTGCAAATTCTTGGCCCCTACGCAGGGCAGACAGGCAGTGCCACCACAAATCTGTCTCTGCCTATTCACAGCTGCCATCCCTGGGTACCAACACACTCCAGACTCACTGAGTGCCCGCGCCACACAGTTCTACATCACTAAGATCGACGCTGCCAACCGAGAGCAAAAGCTGGAAGATAAAGGTGAGCCAAAAAGCCCTGTAAAGCACCACCTTCATCCCTTACAGCCTCTGGCAGGGTAGTGGATCTGCCTGGCACAAGATGAGCCCAGGTGTCTGCACTGGACAGCAAAAGCTGCATCTAACAGGGGAGGGGAGGGCTCTGCTGCACAGAGCTGCTGTCTAGAAGGCATGTCTTCTTAGGCATGACGTTCCTGCTCCTCTCAGCAAATAGGCCAATTCTTTCCAGCCTCATGTATTCTCAGAGGGTCTGTGATCTCTGGGTCACCTCTTTTGGGTCACCTGTTTGAATAGGCTGCCCACACCAAGTGCTGGTTGTGAGGGTGCTGCTTATGAGAGGGCTGTGCCAGTGTTGTGCTCTGCAGGTTGAGGGGCTTTTCTGCCCCAGCATAATGAACCTGGCCAGCACTGGCAGCACTTTCTCATCTCTCTGTCTTACTGTGATGAGCAAGATTGCTCCAATAAGATAGCCTGGTCCAACCTGGTGGGGTAGGTATGTGAGATCTGTGTCCCTTCACAGGTGACACCCCCCTGGATCTGACAGACGATTGCTCCCTTGCCTTGGTGTGGCAGAACAATGAGCGCCTCAAGGAATTCGTGTTGGTAGAATCCAAGGAATTGGAATGTGTGGAGGATCCAGGCTCAGCCAGCGAAGCAGCCCGGGCTGGCCACTTCACCCTGGAGCAGTGCCTCAATCTCTTCACGAAGCCTGAAGTCCTGGCCCCAGAGGAAGCGTGGTGAGGAAGGCAGCAGGGTGGGTTCCAGCCAACGGGCCCAGACAGCAGCAGGGGTTTCCCAGGAGCTGCCCAGGCCTGCATGCTGTTTCTGCTGGCAGCCAGGAACAATGGGCTGGCCTTTCCTGAGTACTGGGAAGGGCTAAGCCAGCAGGGAGCAAAGCTAGTGCTCTGCAGGACTGTACTGGCCTGCCCTTGACAGAAGAGGCTGAGCCCTCCCACATACCCTCTGCCAGCCATGCATGTGGGAGCGCTGGGGCTGAGCTGGGCTGCAAGGACTGAGGCTCTGCCCATGCCAGTAACAAGCACACTCTTTTCCCAGGTACTGCCCCAAGTGCAAGCAGCACCGTGAGGCTTCCAAGCAGCTGATGCTGTGGCGGCTGCCCAACGTCCTCATCATCCAGCTCAAGCGCTTCTCCTTCCGCAGCTTTATTTGGAGGGACAAGATCAATGACATGGTGGACTTTCCTGTCCGGTGAGAGCCTGGCAGATGATGTGCCTGGGTTGGCAGTGCCTCTGCTGAACTGCAGCCCAGCCTGCATGACACTGATCACCCCTGATGGTCGCTGTGTCTCCCCACAGGAGCCTGGACCTGAGCAAGTTCTGCATTGGTCGGAAGGGTGAGCAGCAGCTGCCCATGTATGATCTGTATGCTGTGATCAACCACTATGGGGGCATGATTGGAGGGCACTACACAGCATACGCCCGCCTGCCCAATGACAAGAACAGCCAGCGCAGCGACGTGGGTGAGCATCTGTCACCCTTGCCACCCCTCTGCTCCTGCAGCTATGACTTGTCTGCTTGCTTAACCCTTCCTCCTTCTCAGGCTGGCGGCTCTTTGATGACAGCACAGTCACCACGGTGGATGAGAGCCAGGTGGTGACCAGATACGCATATGTCCTCTTCTACCGCCGGAGGAACTCTCCTGTGGAGAGACCCCTGCCAGGGCATCCCTCAGACCACCGTGCCGAGCGCACCCCCTCTGCCGAAGCTGCTGCCAGCCAGGTGAGAACTTGCGTCCTTTTTGGCACTGTTGGAGCCACAGAACTTTGAATTGTGCTCAAGGGCCCACGTGCAGGGCCCTGCCTGTCTTTGCGTGCACCCACAGCGCCTGGTGCAGCTGTGGTGCAGTGCCTGTACCCCTTTGATACCGAAGAGCTTGCGCCATCTGAGCATTGGAGTCTGTCTTGCCTTGTTCTCACTGTGGGCTTGGGATAGTCTCTGTCCTGAGGGATCACTGGGCAGCTGGTTTTCCTCATCAGTGTGGAAGTGCTGGTGGGAGGGCACTGGAAGAGGAAGAAGGGGCACTGCCTCACTGGGGTCTGCATTGGAGGAGGGGTTGTGCACAGTGCAGTAGGGTCTGGTTGTGCCAGGGAGCAGTAAGAACTTGCCCTCCAGAGCCACTTTCAAGGCAGGGTGGGGAACACTTTCTGCTGGGGCTCAACTCAGGGCCAAGCCAAGTGCAAAAAAGGTAAATGCCAGTGCTGAGCCAGAGGCCTGGCAGCTTTCACAGGGTGCTGTAGAGAAACCTGCCAGTGTGAGCTCTGTTGCTGGGTGGCCTGGGAGGGAGGGACTGGGAGGGGGGGCAGATGGCAGGGTGCTTTCAGAATGCAGTGGTAGGGAATGGCTGCACTGATCTTCTTGTGAAAGGAAGGCCAAGGCTGGTGCCCACCTGGTCAGACCCTATGCACCATTGTGCTGCAAACGTTCCCTCCATGCTGAGCACTTCTGTGGGCCTGCAGAGTGAGGACAATGCTCAGTTCATCTCCAGCATGACTGCACTTGTGTGCCCCGAGGGGCCCTTCTGACCTGGCCTCCCTGCCCCTCTGGCTCATCCTCCCCTTGGCCTGGTGCTGGTTAGGCATCCCAGCTCTGCTCTCTCGCCTGGGGACAGAAGCTGTCTGTCTGAGGCTGGTGGAGCTGTCTGTCATATTGGTGTCTGCCTGCCTGGGCTGTTCCTGCCCTGCCTGCGTGTCCTGGACCAGCTCTGCTCACTGGGGCAGCCTGAGCAACGAGAAAGCTGCACTGCTCACTGATGGTGAGAGCCTTCAGGGACTGAAGTGGCCCTGTGGCTCACTGTATGCCTCATGACACTGGGGTTCATCAGGTTGCTCTGTGGCACTGGGGCTCATTGGGCCCCTGGCAGTACCTCTTTCCCTGCAGTAATGGGATGCATTGGATCCCAATGGGGCTCAGCAGGTCCCCAATCACCCTGGACCACCTGCATCCTCTGTGGCACTGGGTGCCCTCCAGAGACCAACTCCCTGACTGGCTGCTCTGCATGATCACCGCCATGAAGGGCCAAGCTGTGATTGGCTGCCTGTGGAAAATCCCCCTGGAACCTGGGCTACGATTGATTGTCAGAGCATTCCTACCCACCAAAGCAGAGCTGTGACTGGCTGTACTGGCACTGTGCCTTCTGCTCCTGCTGCTCCAGCTGGCTCTGGATTTGCTGTCATTTGAAAGATCCTGTTGGGATCACAGAAGCTGGGCTGTGATTGGCTGCTGCCTGCTCCCTTGCCTCCTGGACCCACCAAAGCAAGTGCATCTGCTCCATCGGGATCCAGCTGCCGGCTTCACTTCCTGCAGTCCCGTGAAGACCCTGCCCACGCTCCCTCCCACAGAGCCACCCACCGGAGCCCCACACACCCGAGACCCTGAAGAGCTGCGGGGGCGGGCGCGACCGCGACGGTGCTGCATGGGGAGGCGGGCTGGCTGGGCACGGGGCTGGGCTTGCAGGCAGCCGCCTGCCCCGGGGGATGGCAAGGGGTGTTGCCCGTTGTGTTCTCCCAAGTGCTGACGCAGGTTTCCACATCGCAGGCTTCTCTGATCTGGCAGGAACTGGAGGCTGAAGAACAAGAGCTGCAGCTTGAGGCACCCGAAAGGCCTGCAAGAAACTCCTGGAGGCCCTGTGGCCAGAAGCGGAGTCTGGGCACCCCCCAGCACCCAGATGAAGGCTGCGTCAGATACTTTGTCCTGGCCACCACGGCCGCAATTGTGGCTCTCTTCCTGAACGTCTTCTACCCGCTCATTTACCAGCCCCGCTGAAGATAGGCCCAGGCACGTGGCCAGCTGTGGGAGCAGGGCCGCCAGGGCACACGCCGTCCTAGGACGCTATGAGATGAAGACATGAGGCAGCAGGACAGAAAACGCTGGGAAAGACTCGCCAAGGGAAACATGGGGCTGTCGGCTCCTGCCTGTCTGCTCTGGCATCTCCTGTGCCAGCTGGCAGGCTTGTGTGTGGCCAGCCTGCTACCTTGCCAAGGCACAGCCCAGAACCAGAAGCTCCTTCCCTGCAGCCCTCTGGGAATGGGGCTGACCTCAAGGCTATGTGTTGCTCAAGAAGGGATGTTGCTGCTGCAGTGAAGATGGAGCCTGAGAGCCCCATGGGCCCATCAGCCATCTCTGCTTGGCCCCCAAGAAGGAAGTGGAGACCTGTTGAGATGCTGCAGCAAGGGCAGGTTGCCCTGACACAGACCCTGGCTGGCCACCTCTCTCAGCTGTGCTGCTGCAGGAGCCTTTAGCTCCCCTAGAACTGGGGCTACCCATGGTCCTTGGGCAGCCCAGTCTGCCCTGCTAGCCTTCCACTGAGCTTTCTGGTACCAGCTGCCTGTGCACTGGGAGCTGTGTGTGCCACGCTCCTCTGCTGGGGCTGGACAGGCTTGTCACCAAGGGCTAGTGTGCTTCTCTGGTCAACCCCAGACAACTGCTGGGGAGCCTGACAATCCAGACTGGGGTGCCCATGGTGAGCACTCGTCTCTGTGGGTGTCTGCCTCCCACCAGTCCGTGGGGCTGTGTGCTGGCAGCATCTTGGGGAGTTCAGGGCAGTGTGGTGCAGCACCTCCTTTGCGAGGGCTGTGGGAGAGGCATGGGGTCAGGGAGCACAGGTATGACCGCGGTGTATTAATAAAGCCAGGTTTTCCAAAGAAATGCAGTGTTCCTGTCCTGCATGCTGGGACTCCCACACAGAGGCAAGGACTCCACACTGGGGTCACCTGAGGGCACTCTGTGACCCAGCTGGCACCAGGACTGTCCCTTGGGCTTTGCTGGGTGTCTGGTGCATCATGTGTGGCAGCAGGCTCAGGGGAGAGCTCTGCCTGCCCATGCCATAGGGCACAGGCTGGGCTCCAGTCCCAGCTGTGGAGTAGTAGCCTCGTGGGGACACGTGCAGGGCGTGGGGAGCCCAGCAGGGCCAGGAGCAGGCAATCCCCTGAGGCTAGGGCATGGGCTACAGCTCCAGCGGTGTCTGACATTGAGACGTGTTGCCCTTGGCTGAGTGTGGCTCAGGCAGCTCTGGCATATTTGGGTGTGAGAGGTGACTTCAGAGCCCTGTGACTTTCTTTTCTGTCTCCACTGCTGTTCTTCCGGCAGTGCCCTCAGCTGGCTTGGGAGAGGTGCTTGGCAGTGAAGGGGTTCATTTTAGGTTGGGGCCTGAGCTGGACTCCCCCTACCTTTGTCCCACACCCCTCCTCCACGTGCTGAGGTTTACTCCCATCCCAAGCAGGTCCCAGCCGGGGAGCCCCACAGGGCTGTGCCATGGTCATGAGGTGCCTGTCTTGGAACAGTCACCTCATTGTCTCCAGCCCTGGGTCTCAGCAGCTTCCCCCGCTCACCCACGGTGCTGGCCTCGTGGGTCTGAGTCAGTGCCCGCCGACGGTGGGCTGACCTCTGCTCCAACTGGTGCTTGCATCCCAGGGTTGGGGCTCACAAGCTGCTGCCTGCACCTGCCTGCCCTCACCGGCGGTGGGTGGCCGGCAGCGAGGCCTGATAAGGTGCATTCAGCCCTGGAAATCCCCTCTGGTCCTGCTCTGTTCCTCAGAGCTCCGGCAGGCGCTGGCAGCCTGCCCGTGGCCGTCACTGCCGCCCGTGCTGGGGTGCAGGGCTGTGCCCGACTGCCAGTGGCTGAGCAGCCCTGGGGCAAGAGTGTGCTGTGGCCTGGCTCTCCTGCTGGGTTGGAGGGGCTGCCTCCAGGGTCCCAGGGCACGCTGCTTGCCTCTGCCCTAAGCCCAGGGGCTGCACATTCTGCATGCCTATGTCCTCCCCGGGCACTCCTCCAGCCCGTCGGGAGCAGGGAGGGAGATGGGTGGGGCAGGGTGCAAGTCTCCCTCTCATGCCCGCCTTCTGCTTGCAGGGACTGCCCCCCGTGCCGTTCGGATCCGGCCTGGCCCCCGAAGGAGCCCCGCCGCTGGCTGCAGAAGGCCTCCCCGAGCGTTTCACCAGCCCCGCCGAGTGCCCGGCCCCNAAACTCTCTGAACTCCACTCGCTTCTGCTGCCTCCTATCCCTT
This sequence comes from Thryothorus ludovicianus, assembly GCA_013397245.1. Taxonomy (NCBI): domain Eukaryota; kingdom Metazoa; phylum Chordata; class Aves; order Passeriformes; family Certhiidae; genus Thryothorus; species Thryothorus ludovicianus. The sequence goes on from VZTB01007293.1 coordinate 542,122, forward strand.
GGGACCCTCTGCCCCCCTGGTGAGCCAGGGCACTATGTCCCCAGTGTGCTGTTGGGACCCCCAGCACGCTGCTGTGCCAGGTGCCTTTATGCTCCAATGTTCCCTGGTGTGACTTGGTGCTCGCTATCCCCTAATATCCCTCAGGGACCGGTGTTTCTTGGTGCCACTGCCGGGTGCACTCCACAGCAGCGGGGAGGGGGGACACACCATGTCCCAATGTCCCCTGGTGCCTGCGGTCTCTCCCTGTGCTCTGCTGCTGGCTGCACCCTGTTGTCTCGTGTCCCCTGGTGCAAATCCTGCCGCTTTAGTGCCTCGTGTTTTCTGCTCCGTGGTGCTGGTGGGGCGAGACGTCCAAGTCCCGGAGTTCTAGTGCCTGTTGTGCGCTCAAGTGCCTCGTCCTCCGCTGCCTGTCTTATCGCGGGACTGCCCTAGCGCTCCGCTGCCTGGTGTCCCCGGGCGTGCCCTACTGCCTTGTGTCCCTCGTGCCCGGTGTCCCCCGTTGCCAACGCCGTCCCGCGCTGTCCGCAGTGCCCGGAGTCCCGTCGGGTGTGCCCTGTCCCCCCGTGCCCCCCGCCTTGTCCCGGGGCCGGTGCCAGCGCGTCGGGACTGCAAGTCCCGTCAAGCCGCGGGCGGGTGGCGCGGCCAATGGGGCTCGGGGGGCGGTGCGGCCGGTCGCTGCCTCCGCCGCCGCCCGGTGCCGCGGCGCAGAGAGCCCCGGAGCGGCCGCGCGGCGC
>VZTB01007293.1:543884-558797 GCA_013397245.1 Thryothorus ludovicianus
GGGGGGCCGGGGGGACGCCGGCGGCTGAGCCAGCCCCCTGCCCCCGGCCCCAGGCGTCTTCCTCATCCCCTACCTGCTCATCGTCTTCGTGGGCGGCATCCCCATCTTCTTCTTGGAGGTGGCCCTGGGACAGTTCATGAAGCAGGGGGGCATCGCCGCCTGGAACATCGCCCCCCTCTTCAAGGGTAACGCCGCGCCCTGCCCGCGCCCTGCCCGCGCCCTTTACACGGCCCCTGCACCCTGCCCAGGGCCCCCGGCACCCTGCCTGCACCCTGACTGTGCCTCGGCTGCCCGCAGCCTGCTGGGGCTGGCAGCACCCTGCCCACGCCCTGCCTGCTCCCCTGCACCTTGCCCGCGTCCCGCTGCCGCCCTGTGCCGCGGCCAAGGATGGCAGCTGCCTGCACCTGTGCCCCATGGCACCCTGTGCTGCCCTGCCTGCCTTCCCTGCCCCTGTGGCTCCCTGCCTGCATGCTTCTGGATCCCAGGCAGCTGCTGGATCCCCATCTTAGAGGTATCTTGCTGGCTCTCCCCTGGTCCTGTGCCATGCTGCCAGCTGTCCCCGCCCTGTCCTGTCCTGCCTGGGGCCGCCAGCTTCCCTGTCCCGTTCCCGCTAGCTCTCCCCTGTTCTGTCCACGGCTGCCAGCTTTCCCTGTCCTGTCCCTGTCAGTTCTCCTGTGTCCTCCCCCATCCCTACCACACCCTACATCCCACTCCATGCTGGCTGCCAGATGCCCACAGGTGCCTGTGGGGTCTGATCTCCCCATGCCACAGGTTTAGGCCTGGCCTCTATGGTGATCGTCTTCTTCTGCAACTCCTACTACATCATGATCTTGGTGTGGGGGCTCTTTTACCTGGTGCATTCACTGACGGACACCCTGCCCTGGGCCACCTGTGGCCACTCCTGGAACACAGAGCAATGCACGGAGCTCTTCAACCCGGACCTCTGCCAAAATGTCAGCACTAATGCCACTGCCAGCACTTGGACCTACAACTTCAACTGCACCGACATGACCAACAAGCGCTCACCCGTCATTGAGTTTTGGGAGTGAGTGTGGGAGCCAGGAGGGTGTCATCTGGGGCTGGGGGTGTCCTGCTGGCGCTCAACACAGCCCCACTCTGCAGGAACAAGGTGCTGCGTCTCTCTGGGGGCCTCAGCGAGCCAGGGGAGATGAACTGGCAGATGATCCTCTGCTTGGTTACCACCTGGGTCGTTGTCTACTTCTGCATCTGGAAGGGTGTCAAGTCGACTGGGAAGGTAATGCTGGCCGGGGGAACATGTATCAGGGCCCCTGGCATGAGAGAACGGGACTGCAACTCTGCACTGCTGGCTCCTGCCCTCCTGTGCCACAACCCACAGGGGTGGGAGGCCCGTGTCCCACATCTGTCCAGGAGGTGCTGCCAGCTGCTGGGAACATTCCCGAGCTCTGGTCCTGCTGGGACACCTGTGGCTTGTGATGGAGAGCCCAGGCCTCGGGGGGTCTCATATGGCCACCCACTGCTCTTCAGATTGTCTACTTCACGGCACTCTTCCCGTATGTGGTCCTCATCCTGCTGCTGGTCCACGGAGTAACACTGCCTGGCGCACTGGGTGGCATCATCTACTACCTGAAACCTGACTGGTCCAAGCTGGTTGAGGCACAGGTGAGGGCAGTGGGGAGGGCAGCAGGGAGTTTGGTGCTAGACACCCCCCGGCAGCTCCATCACCCCCTGACACCCTCCCTCACACCCCAGGTCTGGATTGATGCTGGCACCCAGGTCTTCTTCTCTTACGCCATCGGGCTGGGCGCCCTGACCGCACTGGGCAGCTACAACCGCTTCCACAACAACTGCTACAGGTAGGGCTGTGCCAGCTGCAGGCAGACCCCTGGTGTGTCCCAGTGACCCCATGGTGTGGCCCCCAGTGCCCTCCAGCACTTCCTTAGATGCTGTGCCCACAGGGATGCCTACATCCTGGCTGTGATCAACAGCTGCACCAGCTTCTTTGCTGGCTTCGTTGTCTTCTCCGTGCTCGGCTTCATGGCCTCTGAGCAAGGCGTGGACATCTCCAAGGTGGCCGAGTCTGGTGAGTGAAGGACAGTGGATGCCAGCTGTGTCTTCTGTGTCATCCCTTGAGTGGCATCTCTGACCCCACTCTCCTGCAGGTCCGGGGCTGGCTTTCATCGCCTACCCCAAAGCTGTGACTCTGATGCCCTTGTCCCCGCTGTGGGCCACGCTCTTTTTCATCATGCTCCTCGTGCTGGGGCTGGACAGTCAGGTGCTGTGGCAACCAGGGAGATGGGGAACAGGGAGAGGATGGGTGGCACGTCCCCACTGAGCCTTGCTTTGTGCCACAGTTTGTCGGTGTGGAGGGTTTCATCACGGGCATCCTGGACCTGTTCCCTCAGCCGGGGGCTGGCTCACTGCGCCGTGAGATCACCGCTGCGCTCTGCTGCATCATCTGCTGCCTCATTGACCTCTCCATGGTCACACAGGTGGGGGACACAGCGGGGACACTGCCGGCCAGCCCCACACTGGCCACCTGCACCTGTTCCTGAGGCATCACCTCCCATGAGGTCCCGCTGTGGGGTGGGAGCTCACTGGGGCTGCTGCCCTCGTGTCAGTGGAGCTGCTGATGGCATGGGGTTCTTTGTGGGATAGGGGTGCAGTGGGAGCAGGGTGTCCATGGCAATGCAGGGTGTCCATGCCAGGCGGGGGTACCGATGCTGGCAAGGCTATGGCTGCCAGTGTGGCGGCATGCAGGGCAGCCAGCACAATGCTGGTGACACGGGCACCTTCCTGGCAGGGTGGCATGTACGTATTCCAGCTCTTTGACAACTACTCGGCCAGCGGGATCACACTGCTGTGGCAGGCTTTCTGGGAGTGCGTGGTCATTGCCTGGGTCTATGGTGAGGCAAGGGGGACACGGGGAGGGGGACACAAGGGGGGACAAAAGTGCCCTAGATGACGCCCTCCTCCCTGCAGGTGCCGACCGCTTCATGGACGATGTGGCCCGTATGATCGGCTACCGGCCCCTGCCCGTCATGAAGTGGTGCTGGGCTGTGGTGACACCGCTGGTCTGCGTGGTGAGCGAGGCCACCGCGCGTGGGGACCCGCGTGTGCCACCGCCCCGCGCTGTGCCCGGGCACTGCGCGCCCCCCGGCGGCCGCCGTAGGCACGCGCGTGTCGCGACCTGGGGGCCCGTGTGTCCCTCGGGGGCCGCGGCGGTGACCGCCCGCTCCCTGCCCCGCGGGACCTCATCTCCCTCTCTCTACCCAGGGCATTTTCGTGTTCCACGTGGTGAACTACAAGCCGCTGACATACAATAAGACATACGTGTACCCGTGGTGGGGGGAAGCCATTGGCTGGGTCCTGGCACTCTCCTCCATGCTCTGCATCCCCTGCACTGTTATCTACAAGCTCCTGCGCTGCAAAGGCTCCTTGCGCGAGGTGAGGGCGGTGCAGCAGGATCGCTCCTGCCTCTGTCCCCACCCCAATCTCAGCCGTGGTTGTCCCTTTCTTAGGCCTATCCCTGGCCCAGTCCTGGTCCTATTCAAATTCCACCATCCACATTGCCATCTCAATCCTTTCCACCAACACTTCCCATCTCTGTCTTTATCACTGTCTGATTTCTATTCAAGTCCCACCTCTGCCCACATTGCTGTCACAGTCCCATCCACAGCCAAGTCCTGTCCCTGTTTTCGTCACTGTCTCATTCCCATCCAAATCATGTGCCTGTTCCCATTGCCTCACTCCCTTCCAAATCCCATCCCTGTCTTGTTCCTAATCTTACCTGATTCCCACCAATGATTACATCACTGTCTCAGTCCTTTCCCTATCCCTATCGCAGCCGAATCCTGTGCATGTCCCCATCCCATCACTGTCTCGGTTCTTTTCCTGTTCTTCTCTCAATCTCATTTAGTCTTTTCCCATCCTAGGCTCATCTCCATCCAAGTCCTCATTGTCTTAATTGCTCTCACTCCTATAAGATTCCCATCTCCACTGCTGTCTCACTCCCAGCCTCACCCAAACCCTATCCTTGCTGACATCACTGTCTTAATCCTGTCAGTGTCTCAGTCCAGTCCCTGTCACCATGCAATCTCTGTCCCTTTCTCAATCCCATTTCAATCCCTTCCCTGTCCCAGTCTCACCTCCACCCCATCCAAATCCTATCCCTGTGCATTGTGGGGAATTCACCAAGCTGGGTCCAGCCAGTCCCAGTGCTGTTGTCCCCGGGTGCTGACATGATGTCCCCACAGCGCTGGCAGCTCCTGACCACTCCAATCTGGGGCCAACACCACCTGGAGTACCTGACGCCAGAGGCAGAAGCCAAGCTGCTGGCCCCAGAGCCCCCCAAGGAGAAGGCGACGCTCTTCGAGACTGTGATCTGAGCGTGGGGAGGGTCGCGCTGCTCCCGCCCGCCATAGCAATAATGCCAGCACCGCCTCCCACCCACGCTGCCCCGTGCCCCCCGCGCCGCCCTGGCCGCCGGCCTCGCTGCGGGGGGGTCAGCACAGTGAGGTGGGGGGTGCTGGGGGCCACGGAGCCAGGGCAGCCGCGGGGCACAGGAGGGGTCCCCGGCGCGGGGGAGCGTGGCGGCCAGGGGGGATGGCAGGGAGGCCGCAGGCTGGGGGAGCGAGTGGGACAGCCCTTCCCTGGCCCCTGCCCGTGGCCCCCATGGCCCCCCACTCACTAACTGCTTCCCGTAGCGTTTGTCTGGTGTAACCCCAACCGCCCTGACATCTGGCAATAAACTGGGAGACCCTGGCAGTCCTGGCACTGCAGGCAGGGGAAGTGGGGCGCTAGCAGCGGACAGCTGAGGGGGTGAGGTGTGGGGTGGTATTGGCCTTTGAGGGACAGAGGTTTGAAGGGAATAGGGTTCAAGAATTGAGGGACACCTGGGTTCCTCTTTTGAGTGACTTGCGGGGGACAGGCTGTTGGAGCAATGGGGTGTCCATCCTTCTCCACCACAGGATGTGGATGCCCACAGGCTGTACCAAACCCCTGTGGGACTGGGGGCCCCCATGCAGCCAGGGCTGGCCTTGCTTATCAGCTCCAAGAGGCAGATTTTAGCCCAGATGCTGTGGGGGTCCTGACTGTCCCCAAGGGGTGGGTCAGGATCCAGCTGTACCCTACTGGGAGCTTTTCATATCGGCTTTGTGGCTCACCACTCTATGCGCTGTGCCTTGGGAGCAGCCCTGGGCTGGTGAAGGCTGTGTGGATGAGGCAGCCACTGGGCATGTAGCCAAAGAAGTCAAAGGCTTAACCTGCCCTGGAACCCATGAGCTGCCTGAGCCCTGTCTCAGCGGGGTGCCAGCTAGGGAGTGCACGTGCCCTGTGCCCCACATCAGTAGCTTCTGTGGAAGCCAGCTCCAGTTTGTGCCATGGGAACCTGCATGGAGCCCGGAAGAAACCACCAGCCTGCTGTGCTTGGAGTGGCTGTCTTCCAATGCCTTGGTTTGATGTCAGCATCCTGCTGTGCCCAGCAGTGCCTTGGCCACCCCATGAAGCAACAAAGGGGGAAGGAAGTGTCCCCATCTGCCCCAGCCATCCTCAGGGACCTGGCTGGAGCAGTGCCACCATGCCAGGTGTCCATATCCAATTGCTGGGATCACCAGGTTTCCAGAGGCTCTTGTTTTGGGGTACTGGCTTGCCTCACCACGATACCCTCTCACCCTACTGGGGTGAGCCAGCAGTTCCTGCCCCACCGGCAACGCACGCTGTAATTAGTGCGGGCAGGGCGGAATCATCACTGATAATTGGCGGTGACTCTTTAGCACAGAGCCTCGAGCGCCTGGGGCACGGCAGGACTTTCCGGCAGGGCTGGTCCGTGGGACCGGCTGGCATCCCGGTGTGTCCACCGCCGTGCGGGGCCTGGCTGGCTCCCCGACACCAAAGTGGGGACAGGGTTGGGCGCAGGCTGCGGGGGCGAGCATTGTCATCGCCTTCGCTTCGTGCTGCAGCACGCCCCGGTCCCACCACCCCTTCCTAAAAGGCACAGCTCTGGGGTGCTGCCAGCCCAGACGGTGAGAGCGCGGGGGACCAGGCGGAGGTGGGCAAAGGAAAGGCAGAGGACAAGGGTTAAAGGGGTGCCGAAGTTTGCCTTTGCTGGCTGGGCTTTCCTCACGGGTCTCCTGTAGCACCTACGTGACCCCACAGGAGGGGACGTGACCCACGTTGTGCCCTCGCAGGGGCAGGCACCCACAGCACCATGAACCGGATCACGGTGTACGAGCGTGCCAACTTTGAGGGGCTGAGCCGAGAGTTCACCTGCGACGTGCCTGACCTGCACGAGCTGGATTTTGGGAACTGTATCGCCTCCCTGAAGGTCGAGGGGCAGCCATGGATTGCCTACACGGACTCCAAATACGAGGGGGAGCCGCACGCCTTTGAGGAGGGCGAGTACCCCTCTGTGGATCGGCCGAAGAGCTTCTCGGCACTGCGCCTCGTGCACCATGACCTGGGGGACCCCCAGATCACCCTCTACGAGCACCCCAACTTCCAAGGCGCCTGCAAGGTGGTGACAGAGGAGACCAACTTGGCATATGGGTACTTCAACGACCGGGTAGCCTCCCACATGGTGCAGCGAGGCGTCTGGCTGCTCTACCAGCATCCCGGCCGGGGCGGCTGGAACTGCCTGGCATGGCCCGGCGAGCATCTCGCTGACTACAAACTGGAGCTGAACTTTGAGTCTCGGCTGTCCCACCTGCGCCCGCTACGGCCGGGGCGGCCCCTGGTCTCAGCACGTCTCCTTTGGGAACAGAAGCGGGTGGAGGAGGAGCGGGAGGTGCTGGTGGATGAGATTGAGGGGGTTAACGAGACAGAGTCGGAGCAGGCGCTGGCGGCCAGCAGCAGCCGGGAGTACAGCACCACACTCTGGCAGAGCTTCCACTTCAGCAATGCCACCAGCCTCAAAGCCGGGCTCTCCTTCACGCTGACGGTGGAAGCCTCCAACATCTTTACGGTGCAGAAAGGGCGCAGCGAAAGCAGCACTCGCCGGCAGCGCGTGGAGGTGCAGCTGCCGGCGAAGATCCCCCCGCGCACGGCGCTCAGCATCCAAGTCCTTCGGAAGGAGGTGACGCTGTCCGTCCCGGTCCTGCTCACCATCACCCAGAACGAGAACGTTCGTACGGAGATGGGCGAGTACCGCAGCGTCTCAGGTACCAATATCAGTGTCCGCTATAGCTTAAAGCCACTGCCAGCTACGGGCAGGGAGCAGGCAGCCACCAAGGGGACTGACAGAGTGCCTGGCACCAGGATGGAACCGTAGCTCTATGCCGGTGCTAAGCAATGGCTGTCCCCTCCGTGGTGTGGGACTCACTGTGAAACCAGCATTGACTCCAGCACCCACCCATGGAGGAGCCAGGAACTGCCTTGTCTGGTAGTGTCCAGTGGCTCTGGCTGGCAGGACCTGGCAGTGCGTTCTCCCACCCAGTATTTCCAATAAACCTCCTTCCCCAACCACTCTAGTCTGCTGCTACTCGGGCTGAGGTGGGAGTAGGATGGATGGGACACTGGGCTAGGGGGGGCACTGAACTAAGAGGAAACACCAGGCTGGAGAGGAAGGATATTGGGCTGGGTTGGGGACTCCCAGGCTGATGCAGAAAACGTGGGGTTGTGGAGGACACCGGGCTGGGGGGGAACATCGAGCTGGGGGGGCACCGGGCCGGAAGAGCTAGGGAATACCAGGTTGGGGAAGCTGGCGGGGCAAAGGGAGAGCTGGAGACATCAGATTGGACAAAACATCAGACGGGGGCGCAGGGGGAGGGCAGGAGGACACTGGGCTGAGGCAATCAAAGTTCCACCGCTCTGGGGAAGCTGGGGACACTGGGATGAGTGGTGTACTAGGGCAGCGAGAGGGACAGAGGAAGAGGGAAGAAGACGGACAGTGGGCTGGCGGGACCAAGGGACCACGCCCGATCCGGAGGAGTCGGTGACACCGAGCCGGTCTGGTTCCGCATAAACCGTGCGGAAGCCACCAACGCGACCCGCTCTCCACCCCAGGACCTTGGGCACTTTCCCCACGGGCTCGTCGCGGGGCCCGTGCCCGGGGCCGTCGGGGCAGGCGGGGACACACAGGGCACACCGGAGGCGCGGGCAGCAGCCGCGGGGCGCAAATCCCCGGGAAACGGGGGCGTCGGGGCGGGGCCTGATGCGGGCTCCACCCCCAGCCGCGCCTCCAGCCACGCCCCCCACGTGGCCGCCGCCGCCGCCGGTCTCTTTAAATGATGCAACAGCCCGCGCGCTGAGCCCGCCTCCCGCGCGCCCATTGGCCCGCCCGGCGCCGGTGCCCCGCTCCCATTGGCCGGGGCGGAGCGCTCTCACTGCCGGTTGGCTGGGCATGGCCCCGCCCCCGGGCGGAGGCGGCAGCATGGCGGCGGCGGCGGCGACCATGGCGGCGGAGGAGGCGGAGGAGGCGCTGGGGCTGTTCACCGGCATCGGCCTCAGCGAGGCCAAGGCGCGCGAGACGCTACGCAACGGGGCACTCAGCGCGCTGCTGCGCCGCGCTGTGCTGCAGGTGCGTCCGCCGCGGGCCCGCACCCTGGTCCCCGGTCCTCGATCCCCAGTACCCCGCCTCCCCGATGTCAGCTCGGGACCCGGCCACCCTGGGAATTCGCTAACCCGGTACCGGTGTCATCCGCGGAACCCGGTACCCCGATCCCCGGTGTCACCCGGGTACATTGGCACCGTGGTCCCGCTGTCACCCTCTCGACCCCAGGATTCCCGGGAAGCCCCCGGCTTCGCCTCCTCCTGACCCTGCCGAGCGGCCTCGGCCCTTGGCACTCCCCTGTCCCGCTCGGACCCCGGTGCCGCCGGTTCGCCGGGGCTTCGGGCCCCGGTCCTTCCCTGACGCTCCCCTGGGTGGCGACAGGCTCGGAGCGCGCTGGGCCCGGCCCTGGACAAGGCCACTGGGACTCTGCTGTACAACACGGCCGCCCGCCTCAAGGACCCGAAGCACCTCGGCTTCCTCGTCGGCTACATCGCTCGCAGGGAGATCCTCACCGACCTGCAGCTCAGCGGTACCGTGCGGCCCCGGCCCCGGCCCCCGCCCGGCCCCGGTCCCGGGGGCCCTGCTCTTCATCCCTACTCTGTCCCCAGCTGCCCTGGAGTACGTGAAGAGCCATCCCTTAGAGCCCCTGGATGTGGCAGACTTTGAGCGGGCTTGTGGTGTGGGAGTCTGCATCACCCCTGAGCAGATTGAGGAAGCGGTGAGTGGGGCTGAGGAAGCACAGGGGACATTGGACTGGCTCCTGCTGTGCTCCTGCCTTCCTCACTCACCCTGGTGTCCCTGTGCTGCTCCCAGGTGGAGGCTGTGATCAGCAAGCACCGAGCAGAGCTGCTGGCAGAGCGCTACCACTTCAACATGGGGCTGCTGATGGGTGAGTAGTGACGCTGGGGCAGCCCCTGCCTGGTGCTGGTGGCTGTCACGTCCCTGTGCCTGACTGTGAGTGCTGCTATCTGTTCCCTGAATCCTGAGAGCCAGCCCTTTGCCATGGGGAGATGTCATCCTGCCAGATCCCCCACACAGACAGGGCCATAGTGCCCAGCAAAAGGGGCAGCCCTGGGGCAAAGGGTGTGGCATTCTGCACCAGGGGCCTGGCTGAAGCTCCCCTGGGCTTGGGTCCTGCCCCTTGCCCATGGGGTGCCCTGTCTGCAGGGGAGGCACGGAACCAGCTGCGGTGGGCAGATGGAAAGACCATCAAGAATGAGGTGGACCTGCAGGTGGGTACAAGGTTACTGCATCAGATGCTGCTGTGGTCCCCTGGGTGTGCTGTGACTGGTGTGGAACCTGTCAGCCAGTCCCCCAGAGGGCCCAGCACTGGGACAGCCTGCCCCACTTAGGTGCAGGCTGGGTGAGTGGAGTGGTGGCTGAACAGGACACTTCCAGCCCTTAGGGCACAGGAAGCCTTTTTGACTCCTGACTGTGTCACTCTTCTCCAGGTGCTGCATTTGCTTGGGCCAAAGACAGAAGCTGACCTGGAAAAGAAACCAAAGGTAAGGAGAAGGGGAGGCTGGAGACTTGGATGGTATTTTCTTGCAAAGTGTCCAGGCAGGATCCCAAATAGCTGCTCTGGGCTGAGCTGCCACCGTGGGTACTGAGGGAGCGCTGGGGACAGCAGACTGGGCCAGGAGGGGAAGGTATGTGCTGCAGCTGGGCACTCAGGATGCTGTGCTGGTCTCTGCAGGTGGCAAAGGCCCGTCTGGCCCCGGCAGAGAAACAGAAGGTGGCTGTGGTGGAGAATGGTAAGAGACCATCCTCTTTCCCAGCCCTTTAGTTCCTATTGGACCTGCTTCTGAGCTGGATCCTGGGAGCTGTGATCAGGGAGCTCAGCCCCATCTCCCTGCAGGTGACATGGGCACAGAGACACAGTCACTGCTGGAGCAGCTGCGGGGAGAAGCCCTGAAGTTCCACAAGCCAGGTGAGTGAGAAGAGCCACTGCCATATGTGGGGCCACTCCACTGGCTCTGTGCCTGGTCCTAGCTCTCTGTGCTGAGGAGGACTGGGACAGGTCCTGTGTCCTTCCCCCCTGCCTGCTGGGCTTGGCGTGGTTAGGGTAGTGCTGCAGCCCTGAGCATCCTCTGTCTGCAGGAGAGAACTACAAGACTGAGGGCTACGTGGTGACACCCAACACTATGGCCCTGCTGAAGCAGCACCTGGCAATCACGGGTGGGCAGGTGAGGCCATGTCCCACAGCCCAGCTGTTCCATGTGAGAGTGACGCAGCTGGGGTGGGTGGGGAACACACACGTGGGGTGCTCTATAGGATTGCCAGGAGCTTATGTCAGTGTCACTGCTGACAGAGAGTCCTGTTGAAGGACAGAGGTGTCCCCTTTGCCTCTTCAGGTACGGACACGCTTCCCTCCTGAGCCTAACGGGATCTTGCACATCGGCCATGCCAAGGCCATCAACTTCAACTTTGGCTATGCCAAGGTAAAAAGCGCCAAGCTGCCCTGGCCCCTGCCTTTCCCCACTGCTGGCCTGGCCCTGTGGTTCCTCAGGGAGCAAATGCTCACTATCTCTTCATCCCCAGGCCAATGGTGGCGTGTGCTTCTTGCGCTATGATGACACCAACCCTGAGAAGGAGGAGGAGAAGTACTTCACAGCCATCCGGGAGATGGTGGAGTGGCTGGGTATGGCTTGGGATGGGGACGGTGGGATCAAGCCAGGTGCCAGGGACACTCCTGCATTCAGGTCTTGCTGCTGGGCCTTTGGGGTTCCTCTAGCCTGTCCCATTTCACCCATCCCCACAGGCTACCAGCCTTATGCAGTGACACACGCGTCGGATTACTTTGACCAGCTCTACACCTGGGCCCTGGAGCTCATCCGCAGGTGAGCATGTGGGGCAGTAGCAGTGTGCCAGGGTGGTGTTGATGTCTTACACTGTGGCTGGGGCTTGCCCTGGGGATTGGTCTCATGTCTGGTGATGGCATTTTCCCTCCACAGGGGTCAGGCATATGTCTGCCATCAGAAGGTTGAGGAGATCAAGGGCCACAACCCACCACCTTCGCCATGGCGGGACCGGCCTGTGGAAGAGTCACTCCTGCTCTTTGAGGTACTCCTGGCTGGGGCAGGTGTGGTGTGCCCGTGGGTTCTGGATCTGTGGCTCAGCTGACAGCTTCCCCCCTCTCCACAGGACATGAGAAAGGGCAAGTTTGGGGAGGGGGAAGCCACGCTGAGGATGAAGCTGGTGATGGAGGATGGGAAGATGGATCCTGTTGCTTACCGTGTCAAGTTTACTCCACACCACCGCACTGGTGACAAGTGGTAGGGAGGGCTTGCCATGTCCTGGCACATGTGCTGGGGGTGGGTCTGGATTTCCTGGGAATGAGGAGGTATCAGGAGTGAAGCAGCACCGTGCTCTGCTCTGAGCTGACTGCATCTGCCTTGCAGGTGCATCTACCCCACATACGACTACACGCACTGCCTCTGTGACTCCATCGAGCACATCACACACTCCCTCTGCACCAAGGAGTTCCAGGCCAGGTGAGCACCATGCATGGCATGGCCCAGGGCTGAGCTACAACATGCTGGGAACAGCATGTGGTGGCTGCCTGTCTGCCAGAGTGCTGGGGGGCAGCGTGTCCATGAGGCTGAGCTGGGCTGTGCCTGCACCTCCTTTGCAGGCGCTCCTCCTACTTCTGGCTCTGCAATGCTCTGGATGTTTACTGCCCTGTGCAGTGGGAATATGGGCGCCTGAACCTGCTCTACACCGTTGTCTCCAAGAGAAAGATCATCCGGCTGGTGGAGACAGGTGCAGTGAGGTAGGAGCAGGGCCAGCTGCTGTGGTGGGGCTCACCCAGAGCATGCCTGGTTGTCACACTGCTGTTTCCTCAGGGACTGGGATGACCCACGTCTCTTCACACTGACAGCTCTGCGCCGGCGAGGTTTCCCCCCCGAGGCCATCAACAACTTTTGTGCACGAGTAGGCTTTGGATAGGATGGGACAGGGCAGGTGGCTGCATCCCCTGGCCGGCATAGTCACAGCATGCTGTTCCTCAGGTTGGTGTGACAGTGGCCCAGGCGACAATGGAGCCACATCTGCTGGAGGCTTGTGCACGTGAGGTGCTGAATGAGCAGGCCCCCCGCGCCATGGCTGTGCTGGAGCCCCTCAAGGTCACCATCACAAACTTCCCTGCTCCAAAGGTGAGACTGCCATGGGCTGTTGTGGGTGTGAGGTTCCTTGAGATCAGCATTCATGCCCTCTTTCTCCTCAGGCACTGGAGGTCCTTGTGCCCAACTTTCCAGCCGACGAGAGCCGTGGTTTTCACAAAGTGCCCTTCCACCAGACTGTCTACATTGAGGAGACAGACTTCAGGGAGGTAAGCCAGGCCCACTGGATTATACTACTCTCAGACAAGCTATACAAGCTATACCCAGAGCTATAGCTTGTGCAGCAGTAGCCTGGCTGCACTGGAAGTGGTGTTGGTGCTGCACACAGAGGTCACAGGTGGGTGTTGAGCACCTGACTGTGACTCCCAAATGTGCCAGCAGCTCTGATGGGCACTGAGCAAATGCTGCCCTCAGCCTGGCCAGGACATGTCCAATTAATGGTGCTCAACCTGGCCTGTCCATGGGAATATCCCACAGCAACATGTGAGTTCAAATAGCCCTGACATCGCTGATCCCTGAGATGGCAGGAATGGGGGCAGAGGGACTTGCTAGAGAGGGGACCTGCTGCCCATGCTGGGCCCCCTCGTGCAGCTGTGAACTCTCTTGCAGGAGGCAGACAAGGGCTACAAGCGCCTGGCCCCCGGGCAGCCGGTGGGGCTGCGCCACACTGGCTACATCATCACTGTCCAGAATATCATCAAGGTGGGTTGCTGTGGGCACTGGTGACATGAGGTTGCGCTCAGGAATGTCAGGACATGACCATGCCCCAGCAGGGAAGAGCAGAGATGGTCATCTCATGCTGGCCTCTGTGGACACAGTGAGGGCTCTGTGTGGCTGCTCTCTGCCTGCCCTGTGCCTCACAGTGGGGAACAAGGTGTCCCCGAGCTGTGGGGCTGGGGGTTCAGCCCCAGGCCTGCCATATGGGATAAGACTGCTGCCTGATAGCTTATCTCATCTCCTCTCCCTCAGGATGTCAGTGGGCGTGTCATTGAGCTGGAGGTGACCTGCACCAAATCAGATGTGGCAGAAAAGCCCAAAGCTTTCATCCACTGGGTGTCGGTGCCACTGGCCTGTGAAGTGCGGCTCTATGAGCGGCTGTGAGTATCTGGCTGCCCGCCGAGGCCAGCACAAGCTCAGCAGTGCTGAAGCAGCAGCAGAGCTGTACAGCAGCAGGCCCTGCTGGGGTCTGCTCACACCTTTGGTGGGGAAGATGATGCTATGGGTGCCATGGGTGGCACCCTCATTTGGCAGCTTTGGGATAAGACCCTTATCTCTTGGCAGGTTTTTGCACAAAAATCCTGAGGACCCATCAGAGGTGCCTGGTGGCTTTCTGAGTGACCTCAACCCCGTGAGTAGTGGCAGCAGCTGAGGTTATGGGCCCGGGGGGAAAGTGGGGACCTCCTGCACTCAGTCCTGTGGCACCCACTTCCATCTACACCCTAATCCTCTTGGGGCAAGGCCTTACTGTGTCTCGGGGGGAGCTGGGCTGTGGGAAGGACAGAAGGATAGGGGTGCTAGCTGAGCTGTCCCCCTTGCCAGGACTCCCTGCGTGTGGTGCACAATGCCCTGGTTGACAGCTCTGTCCGCTCCGCTCGAGCCTTTGACAAGTTCCAGTTTGAGCGCCTGGGCTACTTCTCTGTGGATCCTGACAGTGAGGAGGGGAAGGTGAGCCCTGTGGGATGGGGGTAGGGAGGCAGCTGCACACACGTGTGCAAGCACCCCCTGCCCGCCATGGGGCTCTGAGCAGACCCTCTGTTTCTCCCCAGATGGTGTTCAACCGGACCGTGACGCTCAAGGAGGACCCTGGCAAGGCCTAAGGGACCCGCTGCTGCTACACCACCGTGGTGTTGCCTCCTTGGGGGTCCTTGCACACCCCCAGTGCCACCGTGCCTTGGTGCAGTCCCTTGGGGTGCCCCACAGCATCGCCTCAATAAATGGAGATCCCAGCCCTGTCCCTGCACTGTCACTGACTCCTGTTGTCCTGTTCAGTCTTGGGGTGCTGGGGTGGGGGTGGTCTCCTGTTTGTCTCCCTGATGAGCCTTGTTTTGGCGGGCTGTGTGTGTGGTGTCTTCCTTACTCTGGGGGCATAGAGTCTGCTCCTGTCTGCTGTGTAGCACTGATACAACCCCCAGAAGCTGCAGCTCCCCAGCCAGCACCGTAAGGTTGGACTGGAGTCAAGGAGATTGAGGTGAAATGGAGAAGTGTCTCTAGGGGGTGAAGGTGGGGTGCAGGAAGGACAGACAGGAGCAGGGGATGTGCGGGGGCCAGGCAGGGCATTGGTGGGGGGGGTACAGGCAGGGCACGGGGGGTGCAGGCAGGGCACGG
>VZTB01007293.1:559941-590981 GCA_013397245.1 Thryothorus ludovicianus
GCAGCCAGGCACCGGAAGGCGCGGCCTGTGCGCGGCCCTCGGCAGCCCCGTCCTCGCCGAGCCCCCGACATGGCTCCTGCCGGGGGGGCGGGGGAGGCGGTGTCACGGCGCCGCCTGCGGGCCCGGCCCGGCCGCCCCACCGACAAACAAAGGCGGCGGGAGCGGCTGGGGCAGTGCCGGGTCCCCGCGGGCGGGGGAAGCCCCGTGGGCTCCGCGTCCCCGCTCGGGCAGGACAGAGGCTGAGCTGCAGCCGTCGAGTTCAGGGCCTAAATACGGAGCTTCGCCTCGTCTTGTCTAGGTGGCCGAGCGGTCCGTAGCGTTCCCGGCTGTCTCTCGGGGCAGCACCGGGACCACCTGCGGGGGGGAACGGGCGGGGGGGTCGCCTCTGGATGCGGTCACTGCTGCTGCTGCCTTGTTCTAAGTTCTGTCTGCCAGTAACTCCGGTGTTACCCACCGTGCCGCGCCTGTCGCCGCACGGCGCTGTGTGACAGATGCGCTCACACAGTCATCCTCAGTACCACCAGGCTGAGGGATACGATGGTTAGAAATTGGGCATCTTGCAATTCCTCAGTAGGAGCTGTTAGCTGCGTGGATGATCATATCTTTGTTTCCTGATTTTTTTTTTCTTAATGGAATACGTATTTAAAAAAACATGACTTAATAAAGAAAGAGGAACTGGGGATGGAAAGGGCTTCTTTGTTCTGTCTTCTCCAGAACGTTACAAGTCTTAAGAGCTCAGGACAAGAGCAGCAGAAATACATGCAACATGGTGACTGGTGAGTCCAGATTGTCCACATGCTGCAAGTTGTGTGTGTGTTTTCAGTAACCTCAGTCTTAAGTTTTATCAACTAACCGTATGTGCTCATAATCTTCAAAAAATTTCTTGAACTTACTTCCTGAACAAAATGCAGTTATGCTGCACAGAGAGGAGTTACCTTCCTTTATTGGAGAAACTTATTGCCTGGATGCTCTTTTTTTAATTTAAAAGTGCAATATTAAAAACATGGTGCTGAAATCCAGTGAGGGTGCGTGTTTGCAGTTTCCAGTGCGTGTCTGTGGGATATATGGAATGCACAAATTAGTGTGTTTTAATAACTAACAGTAAAAGTGGTGACTGCAGCAACAAGCTCTGTGTGTGTTGCCCTACAAAAGCCTGTTGAATGCACCCTAGAGCCTTACAGAAATTTTCTGCCATAAATGCAGGTTGGTTCAGCTTTAATAAGTAAAATTTCTGGGGTTGCAGTGTTACATTTCTGAATCCTTCTCTGGTCCTGGTACTTCTATTGTTGCATAGGGTCTTGTGAAGTGCAGTTTTGGGTGGTTCAGTGCTTTTAGTTGAATAATCCCAAGCAGCCTTAAAACTCATCTGAATGACTGTGGGAGACACTGTCACCTACAGGGTCTGTAACTGCAGCTGTAGAGAAAACCCAAGGGAGACCTTGCTGCTCTTCTGGGGCAGGAACAGATGCCTCATGACATGGTGTTGCTGGTCCATGTCTGGTACTTGGAATTCTACAGGGGCTCAGCTTAATGGCCCTTAGTATAGTAACTTCAAGAAAATGTAAAGGAATTTTTTTTTTTTTTCCATTGTAGAGGAAAAGAAAGGTATTTCTTCTGTCAGCTTGTGAGAGAGGAAGATGTAGTAGTAGAGGAAGACTGGCCTAGTAGGCTCTTGATTTTGATGTTAACAAGAAATAATTGAAATGGACCAGCTGAGCAGGGTCAAGGATTTGTATTTAAGAAATTAATGCTTGCTTTGTTCTGCTTCCTCGTGGTCAGAAGAGGTCGGTGATGGTTTGGTGGTGGACCTCTGCTGCTTATGCTTCTGAGTTTCTTGTGGCTTCTGGTCTCTTACATGGGAGAATGATTTAGCTTGTGAAAGAAGGGTTGGAGTTTCAAAAGTAGGAGTGAGGGCTAACAGATCCCATTGGAAACAGCTGCTGACCTCCCTACTCTCTCCTTTGATAAAATGAACAGAAGATGGATAGCTGTTCCCTGAGTTGTTACAACATAATAAAAACCAATGTGGGAGCACCTGGGAGAGGTGAGCCCATCCAATTCCTGTCAAAGAGCATCTGTGGCCCTTGTGTCTGGGATCCTGCTGTCAAAGCACATCTGTGGCCTTCATGTCTGGGATCACAGCATGGCATCCTTGAGGCTTATTCTTCAGAAGAGTTTTCCCTCTTAAAGCTGTATCTGCTTATGCACCTCAGGGTGGACACAGAAAATGATGATGCTCTTCTGAAAGCCTCACTGTAGTATTGAAGTCAAATACTTGAAAGTTCCAAGTAGAAGATTGGGAAAAGTTAATTGCTCAAAATCTGTTTTCCAACCTGAGTATATAACGGAGCATCATGCAGTTAGATGCATTCAGTGTGCCTGCTGTAGGTCTTGTCTGAGTCCCTATGGATCCATTAACATTGTTGTTCTCCCTTGGTTTCACCCTGGGCATATGGTCACCTGGGAAGAGGTTAGAAATGTGTGCTGTAGAGGTGTCCAATATTCTTGGGTGACTCCTGGAGAAGTGAGTCATCTTACTGGCTCTGTCACCCAGAGCTGGCTTGAAAATGTCAGATTGGTGTCTCTGAAAGAATGTTTTTTCTGTCCCAATGTGGGCTCTACAGGAGCTTCTGTGTGCTGGTATTTGCAGTTGGATTTGCTATGTGAACACCATTATTTGGTGCTTTTTTACTAAACATGCTGCATATTTTAAGAATATCTTCTGTAGAAATCTCATACAGCAACAAATGTGTCTTAAATACTTCCATAGATAAAGCACAAGTTGCCTCATGTGTGTTCCCCTTACCTTTGATATTATTTTTTTTTCTCCTGTGAGCCTGGTCCAATGCACTAGCCATGAACCTCCATGTAAACAAAAACTGTGTGTTTGGTCTGTCACGTAACAGTGAAGAGGGGTTAGTGTTTGCTTCAGCTTTCCCAGGTTCTGGTGATAAGTGGCACTGGACTTGTGCAGTGTGCTTGAGTGCCAGTGAAAGCCTAAAGTTAACACTCATTTTCACACTGCCAGGTTTTTGCAGTCTTATGTTTAACCATAGCCCTGTCTCAGTTCTGCTTTGTTAAATCATGCTGAAAAGATACATAAAGGTCTGGTTTTGTACCTGTTCTCTTTAGACCTACAGTCATAATGTACATAGTGATGTCTGTCTGTTTTTCCTCCCTCATGCAGCTTGGTCTAGTAGTGCTGAATCACCTCTTCTAGTCCTGATCTTGTGTTGTTTCACATCTTTTCACAACTCAGTATCTGGTGATGTTATAGCTCAAATGTATTTATTCTCTACCAAGGCTAATTAGTGGCCTAGAAACAACCAGTATACCCAGTGCAGAAACAATTTGTGGGTTTAAACAAGATAAGTCAATAAGAGAAGAATGCTGTCAGAGTATACCCTAGAGCTGTCTGAAGTTCTCAGGTGGAGTCATCTTTGGTGGTGGTGGTTTTTTCTTTGCTTTCACTTCCGCCTTGATCATCTTAACTTCTTTTTCTGTCTTTCTTTTGTGTTCCCACATGGCATGTTTCATGTTAACCTCTTCCTATATTAAAAAGAGATAAGAACTGATGCTGCAGTTGCCTTTGTAAATTCCAGAGCTCTGCTTCTCCATATGTGTAGTTCCCAGTTTGAGGAAATATCTCGATTTCAGCGCTCTCCTTTTGCTTGCCATGTTCAAACTGATGGGGCTGTCTGAGTCCTAACAGCACTGAGCTGAATGCTTTATCTGTTGTGCTTCCCATTAGCTGCCTAGAATAGAACTGCACGGCCTGACAGAACACACTGCTCACTTTCCCACCTCTGCGGCTGCAAAGCAGGGCCGCAGATATTGATTTCTGAGCCTCTCTCGCTAACAGTGCATGCTGCAAACAGATGGAATGTATGACTGGATTTGTCTGGTACAGGACTTGCCTGGTCTGGGTGAGGTACAGAGTTAGGAGAGTTTACATGGCAGTGAGCTCTGGGAGGAGGAGTCACACCTGGGTATCATTCAGACTCCCCTGAGCTGCCAAGGGTTAGTCTCAGAAACGTGTAGTAGCACAAAATGCCTCATAAAACTAAAGCATCTGTCTTGGGCATCTGGCTGTGCATGTTTGCCAGTTTTCATACAGTACTTGGTATGAGAGATTAGTTACTGGAGTTAAGAATATCCTTGCATCAAGGGAGCGCTGTAGTTAAGACTTTTACTTTCTCTTTCCTTAAGGAACCCTGAGGACCTTGCAATATGAATAATTCTCTGGAGAACACCATTTCCTTTGAAGAATACATCCGTGTGAAGGCACGAACGATCCCCCAGCACAGGATGAAGGAGTTTCTAGACTCCCTTGCTTCCAAGGGGCCAGAAGCTCTCCAGGAGTTTCAGCAGACAGCCACCACCACAATGGTGTATCAGCAGGGTGGCAACTGCATTTACACAGACAGCACAGAGGTGGCTGGGTCTTTGCTTGAACTTGCTTGCCCTGTGACTACCAGTATCCAGCAGCAAACTCAGCCAGAGCAGCAGATCCAGGTTCAGCAACCCCAGCAAGTCCAGGTAAGCATCTGAAATAATCTCTGAATGTATATATGACCTGCGAACTGATGGAGTAGTGTTCACAGCTACTGTCTAATCTTAAGCCTCACACAAGGATTTAAGAGGCAGGGCCAATTAACTTTATACAGAACAGCAATATTTCCCTTTCATTTAAGGAATTTGGTAGTAAATTTGCTTTCTTGTCTGTGCCTCCCTCAAGCCCAGCTGTTGGAGGAGCCATGTACATAGCAAAGGAGTGGTGTCACCTATTGGAGAAATGGTTGACAGTTCTGGCATGTTCACAGCTCCTGAAGCCTTGTGCTCTGAAGCTGCTATAAATACCAGCCCCCTCTGACTGTCTGATTGTTCAGGGTGGCTGTGGGATGGAGCTTGCCTTAAGGACTTTTTTTTTCTTAATAAAATCAATAATGTTTTAATAGTTTTACTTGAACATTCTAAAAGTTGTCATTCTTGAACTGGCTTGTAAGTGAGGGAGAAATGCAAAAGAGTCAGCTTCAGGATATGAACCAGGGGGAGATACATTTCAGGAAAGGAATTCTAAAGGATGCATGTGCATCAAGGTAGATTATCTGTTTGCGCAGTGGAAGGAGTTGTATTTTTCGTGTAGTTTTTTTTTTTTTAAAGTAGATATTTCAGTAGGTATTTTATTAAGTAAGCAAATCCAGTATCAGAGGAAAAAACCTAACTAGTTTTATTACTTAGGAAACTGCTTTTGTCCTCCGGTACTTTATGTAATTTGAAGAGTTCATAGGTGGCAGGGCATTTACTAAGGTTTTTCTATTATATGTCTCTAAACAGTTGAACTCTGGCTATAGCTGTAATTCTGGTACACATGAGATATTAAATTTTCTGGTTTCTGTAGCAGAATGTAAAGCTGTGAGTTTTTGGGTTTTTTTGGGTTTTTTTTCTTTTGCAAGCAGTGGGAGTATGGAGTCACAAATGACTGGAGTTCAGGTAGTGTGTACTTGCTGCAGTGCTGTAGGCTTGTGCCAACAGCTCAACAGCTTTCATGTTTTTATCCTACAGCAAAGACAAACTTACCTCCTTCACTGGTAACTCGTCTCCAATTACTCTCTATTGAGTAAATGAATGCTTTACTGATACTTCTGTAACCTGTTGCCCTACAGTAAATTGTGTTGAAAGGCTTTTGAAAAACAAAAACCAGAAGTCTTTCAGGCATGACTTGGATCTCTGCATGAGGCTGTTAAAGCTGATCGGGAGTGGGTTTGATTTTGCAAGCTAGTATGTTTTCTGGAAGAAGTTTTGTTTTTGAGTAGAAGAACTAGGAGGGTTGGCTTTTGAATGCCTCAGCCTTGTAGATGTAGAAAGCCCCCAAACCAATTGTAAAAGTCAAAAGGAATCGTTTTTTTTCCCCTCCCTCTCATTTTTTTCCTCTTGCTGCCACCTTTCAGAACTACCCAATGTTCAGGCTTGACCCTTGCAAGTCTTTTAGTAACAGAGATAGGGAGGGAGGTCATATATCATATGCTCTGGAGAAAAATAACCTGACCTTCTTGTAAAGTTGCTGCCAGAGACCGATTCCTGATTTTTGAACTGAGTGACCTGCACCCTGGATATGAAAAGCTTCTCATGAAAATTAAGATTTCAGCAATTTTCTTAAAGATTGTTGTCTACTCTCTTCTCCTTGGTTTTGATGTGCTTCTAATTTTAGATGCCTGCTTTCCTGTCTGTACAGATCATCCTTACTATTTGTATTGCCTACCCTGCTGCTCACTTCAGGTGGCACCTTTGGTGCTAGATGTGGCTGCAGCTTTTGTGTATCAACAGTGCAGCTCAACTCAGGTGTATTTGAGCAGCTAACTCAGAATTATCTTAGTTTTTCTGCAAGAATAGGGTGGAGAACAGTGTCTTTACCCCATTGCAAGCGTGTTTTTCTGTCTTTCAGGATTTCCTATTGAGACATAATTTATGTTAAACCCATGATTTAGTGTTCACTTATCTCTGCACTGTCACTGTGACAGCAGTGGCTGAGCACATCTTCTGGATAAAGCTGGATTTTGTTGTGACTCTGGGGAGTTACAGTGTTCCACCATAGCAGTGCACCCAGTCCAGCTGGCTCCCCGTGCTGAAATGCTGCTTGTGTTGTATTATGATGAATTTTGGTCATCTGCCGAAGCCTCTTAGCTTTTGATTAAACTTGTCATCCTGGTACTTGACTTGGTAATCTGTTTAGTTCTTGCTAATCCAATTGCAAATCAGTGGAAGACCCTTTGAATGACTATGCTTATGTCTGGCAGTGTGACAGTGCTGCTGAAGGTGACAGTATGACGAGTCAGATGACCTCAGTTGGAAGTGCTGATGATGATCTTACAATCATAGAGATAGACAGTGCTCAGGTTTCATTCTGGATTTTACTTGCTGTGAACAACTAAAGACAGAGTGTGACTGCTTGCTGCTTTTATTTATTCTGACGAAATAAGTTTTCTCTTTGAAGAAGTTGTCACCTTAAGTTTTTCTTGCCTAAAAGGTTCAACAAAGTCTTATCAAATGTTTGTTACAGGATGAGTGGATGCAACTGTTTGTTTATGTACATTGATCATTGATACAGTTCAAATGTCCTGGAGTTCCTTCCACGCCCAGTATCACAGGGGTGCCATTAGTGACCTTAAGAAGGAGTTTAGTATGTCAAGTTGTCATACCTTGTTGTACATCAAGGAGTGGCAGGGAAGGTCTGTGTTTTGCTCCAGTCAAGTAAGAGTTTTATCAGCTCTACTTTTGGTGAGATTGTTGCTTGTTGTTCCTGGGCATTGAGGCCATGGAATTGATGATGCCAGTGAGGTGTTCAGTGCTGGCTTGCTTCCCAAATATGGTACTTTTCCAGAGGTCAGCGAACCTCTTGTGCCTCTTACACAAGAAGCTTTAACTGAAAGAATATCAGAAGACAGAAAGTATCTTTGTTTATGGTGTATGTGAAGAAAATCCTCAGTTTCAGCTTTTTGTGAACAGTCTGATGTCTAGGTGGCAAGATTTTGTTGTCCAGGGCTTGAGGGGAGGTTGCTACATGTGAGCAAGATCATGGAATCATATGGGGAATGGTTAAATGCCTGTGTAAAATATCTTTCAGTTAATACTTGTGCCTTTCTAGTTGCTCAATTCCTTGTGTTTACTGTTCATCTGTTCTGTGACTTCAGACCTTTACAGGTGGCTAGAGATTATTAATGACACAAGGCAGGGGAAGATGCCCTTAAATAGCTTAGGAAAAAGTCTTATCTCTGTCTCTGCACAGAATGCATCTTTGCTTCTGGTGGGTATACCTTCCTCTTGCCTCTGTAGTGGTTTTGAAGTTCAGCTTGGAGGTAGAGTTCCTATTTGCTATGTTTGAAAAACGTACCAGTAGAATTTTAGTGTAGCAACAGGTATTAATTAGCATTTGCTAGGGCTGAGTGGGACACTTCAAGCAGTGTTTATAGCCAAGAGTGGTGTTTTTGAGATAGCATCTACTTTAATATGGAAATAGGCTTCTGTTGGAGAGGTGAGCTGTTTTTCCTTGGTTCCTGTGTTTTAACTGTCTTAGACCTAAATCCCTCCCCAGTGTACAGCTTGACAGCATAATCTTGGTATTGTAACTGTTTAAACACACCCAAGGCCTAATTTAGCTGATGGAATTCTCTCTCTGATGTTGATGAATGAGCAGATAAAAAACCTGGAGTGAGAATCAGTCTGGCAGTTGTTCCAAAAAGCTGACTTGTACCCTTCCCGTAGCCCTTGTTTACTTAGATAGCAAAGGACTTCCTGTAAAGTAGTTAAATAACAAGTTCTGACGTTTCCTGCTACTTCACTGATCAGTCTTTTCACTTTTCACTTACACTTTTCATAAGTGTTTTGTACTTGTAGGTACAATTTCTGGTGTAACTTTAGAAGGAACTTCTTGTTACAGTATTAGTTTTTAGTGCTGGATTTGCTTCAGCTTAGGACTGCTGTTGGGGGAACTGTATTTTGAATCTTCTGTTCATAAATTGGGCTAAAAAACCCTGAGATTACTCTTCTCATGGTCTCACTAACTTTTTTCCCAAGTATTTGACTTTGTGTGGGAAGTCTGAGATGCACCCACATTCCTTCTGGGGTCATTTTGAGCATTCATCCTGCTGCAAGTTGGGCACCTTTCTTACCTCTTGTAGGTTTGGAGCCTGTCATTTCAAGTTCCCTCCAGATGAAATGAAGCTGTAACATGCAGTCTTGTGATGATGTCAAACTCGGCTGGTGGGCAAGACTAGAGCTAAGTTTGAAATAGTCTTCTGGAAGGTGTAGTGTGGACATGTTAGTACGTCTCCAGTCTTGCTCTGGAGATCTGCTCTTGGTGTGTACTGCTGCTTGCTGGTTTAAATACAGCTTCAGAAACCAAGGTCTTTGTGAATAAATGCATTTAGGAGCCTGTCAGGTGTTTTAGGACAAGCTACATATAAAGAAATCCATGCAGGAAGGAGTTGCTATGTGTGCTCTTAGGAAATACTAGGTAATCCAGTCAGTCTGCTGATGAAAGAATTAACAAGGAAAGAAAATCTCAGTTGTTTCAGAACTGCAGTTCTGAAACAATGGAGTCTGATTCCTTTTTGGGCAGAGAATCTGCACAGGGCAGACATATTATGACTCCTACTTGAAAGTTTGTCTATCGACCTTTAGGAAAAAAAGGTTTGGCAACCAGGCTTTGGATGTTCTCATGGTCCTGGGGTTACTTATTTACTCTTTACATGTGCTCAGTTCAGGACAGAATATGTTTTTGGGCTTGATGTGACAGAAGATTTCCTTTAAGGGAATTTATTTCCCGTCCTGTTATGATACAGGCTTGATTTCTGACACTTTTGATTTTCTAGGCAGCTAGTACTTGATCCAGCTTCCTGCTACTTTATGGTGAAAAGGCATTTCTCTGTGTCATGGTAGCCTGCTGGGAGGTGATTCTTTCATGCTGTTGGATCCAAACTTTTGGCAATAAATAGAATTTCAGTACTGGTAACTTGGCATATTCCTTTCTTGAACCAGTAACCCAGGAATTGCCAGCATAAGATGTTTTTACTTTAATCTACAGCATAAAGTGAAGATTTAAAGTCCTCCCTGTTTGTCTTGGCCTGTAAATTTAAAACATTCTCCATTTTACAGAGTCTTTTATAAAGTCATCTATTGCTGCTGAATGTAATTGTTTGTCTAACTTGCTATCTGAGGCAAAAAAGGACAATGAGGTCAATATAAGAAGCCTCTGGTCTCATGCTGGGTTAAAACCTGTAAAGCCAAAATGGGTGCTTGTAGCACTCCTGGGTACAACTTGCTTGAAAACATGGAGGGACCTGCTTCAAGACACAGTTGTTAAAAAATGGCTGTGTAATTCACAGGGGATGCATAATATGTGGTAGGTAGAGCTCCAATACCCTTTTAAATAGGACTGCTCTCTAGTCAGAAGCATGATGTCTGCAGTTGGGAGCATGGAGAGCTTCAAGTGATTCTGGAGTTTGACTTCATATTGTTTGGGTCTGGACTCCTTCTTTGGGTGTTAACAATAACAGGGTGGACTCTAAAGCAACTGACTTTCAAGCACTGTAGGGTCAGTGGTTCAAAGCTATGCCAGGGGAGGTTTAGAGTGGACATTAGGGAGCATTTCTTTACCAAGAGAGTGGTCAAACACTGGGACAGGCTTCAAGAGGTGGTTGGTGCCCCAAGGCTGTCGTTATTGAAGAGGCATTTAGGCAGTGCTGTGAATGATGTGCTGTAGCTTATGGTCAGCCCTGAAGTGCTCAGGCAGTTGGACTAGATGATCAATGGAGGTCCCCTCAAACTGAAACAGTTTGTTCACAAGAGGAGAAGGGAGCAAATGCTATCTTGTTCCATTTCTTATTAGACTGTGCCCCTTGCTGACAATGCCTCTTTCTTAAACCAATTCCATTACCTTTGTATTGCACTTATGTGATAAAATTATTTCAGTGCAGGAGGAGACTTTGAATTCTTACTGCTAGCAAAAAGAGTCTATATATGTTACAGCACTCACAGGAAGTGTAATGTAAAATTTTGTGTGGAAGGAAGGTGGGGGAGCTTTTAAGGTGCTCTCAGTCAACCTGTGCAGATTCTGAAAATGCTACAGAAGTACAGGACAAATCACACATTGTTTTGAATCCTAGCAAATAAAGCAAATGTTTCTTGTGTGAAACTGAAAATGTCAGTGCAATAAAACATGTAATTTGTTCAATCTTTGGCCTTTGCCTTGCAGGTAATCTTTTGAACTTAAATTATTAGTAAGGACCATGTTAGTGATTTTTAAAGTGAAATATTTTTGAGAATTCTTGCCTTAGGAGTGTGATTGCAACTGTCTTTCTTAAACTGA
Source organism: Thryothorus ludovicianus (assembly GCA_013397245.1). Taxonomy (NCBI): domain Eukaryota; kingdom Metazoa; phylum Chordata; class Aves; order Passeriformes; family Certhiidae; genus Thryothorus; species Thryothorus ludovicianus. The sequence goes on from VZTB01007293.1 coordinate 570,809, forward strand.
ACCCTTACCTGGGGTCCATGTTTGGGCCTGTTTGCCCAGGGCAGAATGATATCAAATAGAACTGGGGAAACATCCCATAGGTGAGTTAATCTTTTTCTATTGACTGCCTGGTCAAATCACTCATTGATGCAGCTTTTTAAACTGTCAACGCTGACATAAGGTCACATGCTTCTTGTTACCTTGCAGGAAATTATTATAGAGTCACCACGTCATCTGGATTACAGTATACTGCACAGAGTTCCCAGAAGGAACTATACACTATTCTTCCTGGAAATAAATTAATTCTTAACAGGAGGTGCCTTATAAATCTGGCCTGCCAGTGGGGCATCTTGCTACCCCAGTTTTTTCCTTAGCAACTCTTAATTGGCTATAAATGGGTCCCTAACGTTTTTCAAGACTTCTTAGCAGCGATGCTGGGAAGTGAGATTTTGTGCACAGCAGGCCTGCATTGAAGTTCTTTTTGGTTTTGTCAGACTGGCTAGTGTGCTGTCTCTGTGCAAATGCTGCGTTAGTCTGCCTGGCTCCAGGAAGTGAGGTAGAAAAAGGTGAGAGAACTGTGAGTATGAAGACATTTAGTCTTGTAACTAAAGTCCGTGTTGGCTCCAGGAAGAGGTGTTGCGTAATTAATTCCTTCCCTTAAGATAAAGTGTTAATGAAGCCTGGAGAAACAGATGGTCATGAGTACCTGGGATATCACTTCTTGGACATGGCAAAGATAACAAGTTGTCTGTATAAATGTGAGGAAAAGAGAAGTGTCTGGACGAGGGATGTGAAGCTATTGAGACTTGAAATTTTTGCTGGGGGCTACCTATCTGCTGTCTTTCAGTGTGCTGCTGGNTGTCTGGACCAGGGATGTGAAGCTATTGAGACCTGAAATTTTTGCTGTCTTTCAGTGTGCTGCTGGACTGCTGCTAGATATTGTGGCAGATTTTGGACAAATGAGCATTAATGAGAGAGAGAGTGATTTTATTTATTTTTTTTTCCCTAAGTAATAAAAGAAACTGGTTTGGAATCAAGTCAACAGATTTTGTCTGTATTATTCAGCATTGTCTAAGTACATGAGCTAGAAGATACAACTGAGTATTTTGGACAGTAAATGGTATTAAATGGAATAAGTAAATAATGAAAAAAGGTTAATTTTAATTATCATTGCCAAAGCAATTCTTCTATAGTTTAAAAAACATGCCGCAGCATACACCATTAATGCATGACAGAGATTGAGGCTGAACTTGCTACATTCTGTGTTTACACCTGCTTGAGTAGCATTACTATTAATGATAGGTTTTAAAGTAATATTCTTGTGCTTTATGAGGAAAGAGCCAAGTGCTGGTTTCGACTTACCCATATTTCTTATAGCCTGTCATCAGCAAGTGATCCTGTGGCCATCTTGGGACTGGGGTGGGCAGCAGTAAAACAATCTTTAGAGCATGGTAAGAATGAGGCAAGCTCCTGTGATTGTAATGTGAATGACCTTAAAGTCTTGGTATTGCAAGACCTGTGCTAAAGCAATGTTTTAGCAATGCAAATAGCTTTGAAGACTCTTGGATTCCAAGGATGGAATCTGTTGGCTTGAGCCCATATAGCTTTGAGGGTGGAGATGTAGCTCATGTGCTGTTCTCTCTGTGCTGGGAGTCATGTGCAATGCTGAGCAAACACATGTACTCTATCATTGTTATCAACCTGGCACTTCTTGAATAACTCGGTTTCATTTTCCTGAAATCTTAACTTATGGCTTAATACATGGACTCAAAAGTGAGCATAAAAGACCTGGAGCATAGATCTTGAGTGACAGGACCATCTCTGCTGAATCACTGACGTTTGCTGACCTCTAACTGGTGGCTTGGTGTCATTGCAGGTTCAGGTCCAGGTCCAGCAGTCACCGCAGCAGGTCTCCGCCCAGCAGCTCTCTCCACAGCTCTCTGTCCATCAGGCTTCGGAGCAGCCAATCCAGGTGCAAGTGCAGATCCAAGGCCAGGCACAGCAGCAGGCCTCCCAGACAATACAGAGTCAGTCTCTGCAGAGCCCCAGCCCATCGCAGCTGCAGGCAGCTCAGATCCAAGTGCAGCATGTGCAGACTGCCCAACAGATCCAGGCTGCAGAGCTACAGGAGGAACACATACAACACCAGCAGATCCAGGCCCAGCTTGTGGCAGGACAGGCCATTACTGGTGGCCAGCAGATCCAGATCCAGACAGTCGGGGCACTGTCACCCCCACCTTCTCAACAAGGCTCCCCACGAGAGGGAGAGAGGCGGATCAGCTCTGCGAGTGTCCTTCAGCCAGTGAAGAAACGTAAAGTGGATATGCCTATCACTGTATCGTATGCTATTTCAGGGCAGCCAGTTGCCACAGTGCTGGCCATTCCTCAGGGCCAGCAGCAAAGTTATGTCTCTTTAAGGCCAGACTTGTTAACAGTGGACAGTGCCCACCTGTACAGTGCCACTGGGACCATTACTAGCCCCACTGGAGAGACGTGGACCATCCCTGTTTACTCCGCTCAGCCACGTGGTGACCTTCAGCAGCAAAACATAACCCACATTGCCATCCCTCAGGAGGCCTACAATGCCGTCCACGTCAGCGGCTCGCCCACAACACTGGCTACAGTGAAGCTGGAAGATGACAAGGATAAGATGGTGGGAAGCACTTCAGTAGTGAAGAACTCTCATGAGGAAGTGGTGCAGACTCTTGCTAATTCGATCTTTCCAGCACAGTTTATGAACGGCAACATCCACATTCCAGTGGCAGTGCAGGCTGTGGCAGGGACATACCAGAATACAGCGCAGACAGTGCACATATGGGACCCACAGCAGCAACAGCAGCAGCCCACACCCCAGGAGCAGGGGCAGCAGCAGCAGCTACAAGTCACTTGCTCAGTAAGTTAAAACTGCCTCTTGATCTCAGTTTGTGATTAACAGCTTACAAATGTTTTTGAGAGAGAGCGTGCCAACAGACAGCTGGTGTCTGGGAAGCAGAGATGCATCTGTCCCAGAAGCCTGAATGTGACATGGGGCACTTGGCACCTGATGGGTATAAGACTTTCATGTGGTAATGTTGGTACATAGTTCCAGGATTCTTAACTTTGCAAAAGTACAATCTTGATCTTAGTGTTAAAAATTAATAGATACATACTGATTGCCAGATTCTTCAAAGTGGGTATTCCGAGATCTGCAGTATTTTCTTGAGCTGTTCCAGGGGTTGCAGTGGACAGGCAGGGATAATTGCAGCCAAATAAGGTGTGCTAATATGTACTAGTTGTTATCAGTTACTTTGTGTTATGTTGCACCTGGAGTTCGCAGCAGATCAAGTGCCTGGGTAAAGTATAAAAAACTGACTAGTTGTGAACAAACTTCCTGGATCAAGTGTACTGTAGGGTACGTAAGATATTTGAAACAAAATACCCTAAATACACAGGCAGTTCCGGGGGGGGATGTACTCTCTCTAGAGGGGCAATAAAACTACTAGAGGTGAACATCACGCTTTTGGGAGTTGACCCTCCCAAAACTGTGAAATTAGAAGGAATTTGCCTGCCTACCCTGTAGCATCCTCTGGCATTGTGTTTCTAGGGGATCTGGGCAAGTTGCAGCAATTTTGCTCAATTTGTGAAAAATGCAAGTTTATTGAGAAGCATCTGCCAGTTCAGCAGATTTACATCAGCCTATGTCCAGCCTTCACACTGGACAAGGTATCTGTGAGGTCAGGGCAGAAGACTGGATTGGGCTGATGAGAAGGGAGTTGGCTCTGGAAAGCTTTCAGCTCTCTAGAGAGTAATGTGGCAGCCCTCTGGAGGAGAGCAGAGGCTCAATCCTGACTCCTACACAGACAAGGTGTCAGTTCACCCCTGGACTCTTTAAGGCAGAGAAAGGCTTTGCTTCACAACTTAGTTGCCATCTGCCTTGGTTAAAGCTGGGCCTTTTCAGTCAGTCCCTTTGCAGCTGTGCTACATGCTGCAGCTGCAGGGGCTGATAAGCAAAAAGCTAGTAAGAGCTGATGCAGAGAATAAAAAACCAACTAGAGGCAGTTGGAAGGCTCCAGTCTGAGACTCTTGCAGAGTTTGCCTCTTAAGCTGTTGTTTGTTTTTTTTCTAGGTAAGGTACAGGTATTAAAAGTCTCTATGCTTTTTTCATATACCATGGTCTTTAGGACTGTCACAGCAACTTCCACTAATATTGACACTTAGCAGTATCAAATGAAAAGCAGCTTTTTGGAGTAGCTCTTAGGAAGGAAAAAGCAAAACTGTTTTGATATAAGAATTGCTATTTCTGTAACATTCAGGGTGCCAGTGAGAGTTTGACTAAGGTCTGTAAAGCTGTTAATTGAGGTAGCTATGAGACTCTGTGTCATGGAATTGAGAACCTGTAGTGAAGAATGCAAAGTGAATGCAGCTGAAGGGCTTGCTGCAGGTTTTAGATTGGTGCTATTGGTTGTCTGATGAATAAGTTTCAGTTTGAGATGGAAATACTTGGTGATATAAGGTCCTGCTGCAAAGTAAATTTACAGAGGGTCTGGAGATGCCTTAGGTCTGTAATAAATCATGCAGTCACTCTTCACACAATAGTAGCTAGTCTCCATTAGTAGTATTTGGTATTTTGAGAACATTGCATTGAAACTGAATTGATGTTTTGATGCTATATTCTAGTTTTACTGCTTTATATCTTTTACAAGTGGATTAATCTTATTCATCATTGATGATAGGAAGAGAATGTATTTATTCTGTGTGCCTGCTTAAAGAAGAGAGTCTGGATAGGGAGGGATGCCAGTGGTGAATGGCATGTGATTGTACCCAGGACCTTGCTCAGGGCAGTCTAGGTGTGGAACAGCAGTGGTGAGTAAAGCTGGTGGCACCTGCCTGTTCAGGGGCTGTCTCTGTTCAGGGTGGTCTCTGTGGGCTGCTCTTGTAGTGAGATGGACTTCAGTGGTGATTCAGAGTGACAAGTGAGCTGAAGATAGATCTGTCCATTCAAACTGAAAGAGTTTTGTAGTGTAGAATATTCTTTTGTGAGCAGCAATTCAGGTTGGACAGCAAAAGTTGCATTCCTTGGATTAATTTCTTATTGGGTGTGTTGCAGAATGTTGGTATCCTGGGGCTACAGGTATTGTGGGATTCTTGGTTTTTGTCCAACTTGTTGCATATTGAAGTGTGTATATAAACTGAAGTGTTTTCTTTCATAGGCTCAAACTGTTCAGGTTGCTGAAGTTGAACCACAACCACAGCCGCAGACTTCACCTGAACTTCTACTTCCAAACTCTTTGAAGCCAGAAGAAGGTCTTGAAGTGTGGAAAAGCTGGGCACAGACCAAGAATGCAGAGCTGGAAAAAGAAGCCCAAAATAGACTAGCACCTATTGGAAGTAGGTGTTGTGACAATATGGCCTTTGTTTTCTTTCAAGTAGAATTAGGAATGACTAAAATGTTAGATGTTTACTGCTCTGGAAATCTCCTTTGTTTAATCAGTGATTGTTCCTAAGTTTAAATATTAATCTACTCTGCAGTACTAATTATTGTGTGTTCCCACTGCCACAGGACATGTATTAGCTCTGTGCAGAGCCCCCTTGAGCACCTGGGCTGATAGCAGTAGAAAAGGGCACTGCATGACTGTGGTGCATGGACAAACTGGGTGGCCATGCTGGTAGAACAAACTTGGAGTTGCTGTTTTCCCATAGCTGCAGGGCAGCATTTCACTGGGGACATGGTAAAAGGAGACAGTAGTCATGCATTTGGCAGAGCAGAGGATCTTCCTATCAAACTCTTGTATTTTAGTATTTCTTACTGCCTAAGATCTGGATTTATTTCAACGTAACTTTACTATACTGGGAGAATAAGGTAGTGCTGGACCTGCCAGCTAGAATGGAGCTGTGGTAAATCTTTCCTGAAATGTTAGGAAATAATGTGGCTTTATGATTTAAATAACGCAGCTTTGTTTTGTTTTTCCAGGACGTCAGCTGCTGAGGTTCCAGGAAGATCTCATATCCTCAGCTGTGGCTGAGCTGAATTATGGTCTGTGCTTAATGACACGAGAAGCTCGGAATGGTGATGGTGAACCCTATGATCCAGATGTGCTCTACTACATCTTCCTGTGCATTCAGAAGGTAGGATGGGACAGCTCTATGTGCTGCAGAACTGTCCATGTTGTCAGCATGTGTCAGCTCTTGGTTATAAAAATAGAGGCTGTGACTTTTATTAAGCGTCCCAAAAATTTTATATGAAGAAAGTCTCTTTGCTTAAAAAAACCTTGAAAACATCAGATGACTTGGCTGTCCTTAGTGCAAGCAGTGCTTTTGTCTATGAGTTAAATCTGTGAATAACTGAGTTCAGTATCATGGTGAAAATAATAAATCCATTTACCTTTTTTTGGTGGGAGGAGAAGGACTGAATGATGTTTGAAGAAGTTGTCAAGACCTAATGTCTTGACACTGAAGAATGTCAAGACCTAAATCTAGTTGAAGCATTAACAGGCAAGAACTTAGCTTTATGTGCTGTGGGAAGCATGAGCTTTCTGGAAGAGCTGCAGGAGGAGAGCTAAACTTGGACAGAGAAGTTGAGCATCCTTGTTGTTGACCTGAAAAAGTAGAGTCCAGTACTCATGTGAAGTAACTTGAAGTGAACACACCTGAAATGAAAGGTGAAATCCAAACAGCTTTACTTTGTATGATGGTTTTTTCCTTTTTCTGTCTTGCCATTCCCATGGTAGTAGTGGAGATTATCTACCCTCTCTTGGCCTTGGTGCAAGAGTTCTCACTTCAAGTAAACTGTATTAGTCTTCAGTGCCATGCTGTGAAATGCATGACTGAGGGTGTGGGCCCTTAGGATGAGGTCTGGTCTGAGGAACACACTTGCTCCCACTGTACTGGCCTGTGTTGTGAATCTCTTGCAGTATCTCTTTGAAAATGGCCGAGTCGATGACATCTTCTCAGATCTCTACTATATTCGGTTCACTGAATGGCTGCATGAAGTTCTTAAGGACATACAGCCTCGTGTCTCACCTCTTGGTAAGGGCTATTGTTTAAGAACTTTAAAACTTTCCAGAGCTTGGAATGTTGAAACTGAGCCTACAGCATGAGCGTAGTCTGAATAGAAACCCTTTTGAAGTATCTAACACCCCTAGGCTAGCTAATGCTGGTCAGGGAGAAAAATGTGTTTGCAGTGAATGCTGGAGTTACTGCAGTTGTCAGGCTCTAGCCCTGACTGTCATTGAGCATTATTTGTCTGTCACTTGTCACCAATCAGAAGGTACATTGTGGGGACTTCGTAGTGTCATGGAATTGGCTTACTTAGCAGCCAGCTGATCCTTGATTTGAATCAGGTTTCCTCATCTGAAGTGGTAATACATTCTGCCTCTAATATGTATTGTTTCTTTGGGAGATAATACAGCACTGTCATAGTGCCATGTAGCCAGATGGATACTGTCTGCAGGACTAACTGAGTGTCAAAGGAAAAAACAATAAGTAATTAAAGCCTCCAATGCTGCAATCAGTTGCAGCTCAACCTCATGTTTAGGAGATCATGACAACAGGGATGGGGGGAGGAGTTCCAGAAGAGACAGATTTGGACAGAGAGCTGTATGAGAGCTAGATAAGAATTGCATTTTCAGAGCATGGAAACCTGGTTTCTCTTTCCTTCATTCCCTTTGATATGTTTGGACATCAGTGAAGAAGTTACTGCTTATGTTCAGAAAAGCAGCTGATGTTACAGGCTAGGTGGCTAAGTAGCACCATGAGTTTTGGAATCTTTTTGTTTTCAGTCTGGCTGTTTGATCAGTGCTTTGACATTCCACAAGCTCTGGAGTTCATACTGCTGTCTGTTTTTCTGTTTATCTCTGTATTTGGAGTGTAGTATTTTTCTTCTACACAAAGAGGAAAAAAAAAATCTGAGAATCAAAGGATTACTCATGTCCAAATACATCACTTGGCACTGCTGACTGAAGCTGTGCACAGGGCCAAGAACTGATTTGTTACACTGGCCTGCCTGCTCTCACATATTATTGGATTAAGAGCATCTGCATTGGAGTTGAGCCAATAATTAAAAGCTGTTTAAGTGCATATTCTTTTCTCTGTGGGCTGGGATGTATGGGCATGTTGCACAAGCATACTCTCCACAACTAGAGGCTGATGAATATGTACAGGTGTTTCCTAACTGTACCTGCTATTTAAAAAGTTGTTTGCAGGTCACTGAATCTTAACATTAGTGAGAATCTCCTCTTCCTCCTGTTAAGATTTATATGCACTCCAGTACTTACAGACTGTAAAATGCTGCCTGTGTTCATGTTGTGTCTGTCCCCTGGCATGATGCTGACTTCTGATTATTGCAGGTTACATCCTCTCCAGTCATGTAACAGAAGAGATGCTGTGGGAGTGTAAGCAGCTTGGAGCTCACTCCCCTTCCACCTTGCTCACTACACTGATGTTTTTTAATACAAAGTAAGTACTCAGGTCTTAGGTTATCTTGGGGAATTAAAGAACTTCAGATACCTTAACAGGCTTGGTGTGAAACTGCTGCACTGCATAGGGTAAAATCATGAGTTTCAAATGGCTGCACACAGAGCCCACTTGTAGCTTCATCCGACAAAGAACATGCAGTGTAACAAGGAAGTGAGCTAGGAGAGAGCAGACTGAACCTGCAGCTTTTGTGTGCTTTGCCACTGGAACAGTCTTAAGCTCAGTGGTTGATTTGAACTTCAGCTTGCTCAGGATGACTAAAGATTAACTACCTTGCTGTTGTGACTCTGTTTCTTGCTTGCCTCTGAATGTCCTGTGTTCTGTTCTTGCTGCTCAGATACTTCCTGTTGAAAACAGTAGACCAGCACATGAAGCTGGCCTTCTCCAAGGTGCTGAGGCAGACCAAGAAGAACCCTTCTAACCCCAAGGATAAAAGCACGAGTATCCGCTATATGAAGGCTCCAGGCATGCACCAGACAGGACAGAAAGGTAGTGTCTAGGAGGTTTCTTTGGGAATATTTTACTTTCTTGTGCTTGAAGAAGTGGATGAACCTGGAGATGTTTGCAGGTAGGGAATCCAAGCTCTGCCAGTTATCTGTAGCCTGGCAGTGTGCGTTTTCCCTGCATTCTATCCAAGAAAGGATAGCACCTTCTAATCATAACCTGGGGACATGCCTTACCTGAGGCATGTGGGACTCATCTAGAACTAAGGATAATTTTTTTATTACTTTTGTTTTTTTTATGGGCAAAGAGGCTATTGGGTGTAAGTGCTTATGGAGAAGAGATGGAGAAAATTCTTTGGGAGGGCTTCTCTTACCTTGATTCATGTGAACTCATACAGAATTCCTATGTAAGTACAATCTATCCTTTTAAAAACACAGGATGCAACTGAGGCTTTGTAGTCTCAGCAGTGAGATTTCCCTCATTTTGCACACTGGTAGAGGAGAAATGGAAAGAGGGGTGTGGATGAGTTATGATCTTCAATAGCCTCAGGATAAAGCAAGCTCTGCAAAATGCTTTAAGCATTTATAGCCAGGTGCCTCTGCCCTGGAAGAGCCATGTGTCTCTTGCCAGCTCTTGTACGGTGACAAGGTGCTGCAGTGTTGAGGCTGAGTGTGCTGTGCTTGCACAGAGTGTCTGACAGACTTGTGGGGGGCTGGTTTGTAGTTACAGATGACATGTATGCAGAGCAGACCGAGAATCCAGAGAACCCCCTGAGGTGTCCGATAAAGCTGTATGACTTCTACCTCTTCAAATGGTGAGAGCTCTTGTCTCTGTGTGTGGTGTTTGTCTTCTGTGACTGGGGGGCTGCACCCTGTGCCTGGCCTAGTTTTCAGTGCTGTGTGATATTGCTGGCACAATTTCTATATTTCTATAAACTTACTTAAATGGAGAGGGGTGTTGATGTGAGAGAGTGGGATTAACTCTGGTGGCATGTAAATTGAATTTTTGGGGTTTTTAAGAGACAAATCCTGATTTGTGAACTGGCTGCTCTTAATTTTGGACATCTGCTGTGTTGGCATGATCTTGTTCTTCTGCTTGTGAGTTGCAAGTCATCTGGAAGCATCCACTACTGAAGATAGGATTAGGGTCCTGTTCAAACCAGCTTCTGAAAAAAAAATGAGGACCTGCTGTGGAGATTGGAGAGTGCCTCAAAGGACTCGTCTCTAAATTATGATGATTCTGAAATTTAATATAATGGTTCATCTGCACAGATGGATCTGCAGGTAGCCTGAATGTGAAAATGCCTCATCCTTTATTCACTCTGAAAGACCTCTAAAGCCGTGTGTGTTATGCTTTCCAGTGTGAAATAAAAACTACTTTCTTGTAGTCCTCACCATGGCTTTTTAACCTTGGCATGTCCTAAAACTAAGAGATGAATATTGCTCCGAGATGTATCTCTGTACCTTCGTGTGTCATCAGCCAGATGTTCATTGTCAGGATTTGTGAAGCCTGGGGTGAGGACAGTGGTGGTCTCTCTCTTCCAGGACATTTTGTTAGTCTGGTTGTTTCTGATCTTCCTCACACAGCCCCCAGAGTGTGAAAGGCCGGAATGACACATTTTACTTGACACCGGAGCCGGTGGTGGCCCCCAACAGCCCTATCTGGTATTCCATCCAGCCGATCAGCAGAGAGCAGATGGAGCAGATGCTCACCCGGATCCTGGTGATACGAGAGATTCAGGAAGCTCTTGCCGTGGCTAATGCCAGCACCATGCACTAAGGCATCCTTCGTGGCTCAGATGGGGTGGGACAGGGTGATGGGGGAGGGACAAGCAAAGAGAAATTGTACAGACTTTTACACTAAAGGAGATGCCTAAGTTTTTGGTTTTTTATTGGTGTAGTTATGAAGCCCTTTTAGGCTTCTTCTCTTTAAAAGAATCTAAAGGAATACCTACCCATTGTTATCCTACCCAACACACCAAACTGTTGGAACCATTGGAGGCTGCATATCCCCTGCGAGCTGGGAGCTGTGGAAAGCTGCTGGTTGACTCTGGGTTTTTTTTTATAATGTAGAAAACATGAACTACAGGATTGGCCTGGTTGGCTGAGGCCTCTGTCTCCTTGGAGCACGTGCAGCCTAGAGGGCACAGAATGATGGATGGACCTGCTCAGCCAGTGGAGGAGAGGCAGGCATCTTCTTTTCTTGTGCTTGGACATTAATTTGCTGTTATCTTGGAAGAAAGAGGAGAGAGTGAACTGCAATTATGATTTATACAAAAAAAAACAAACCAACAATTTCTATTCAGACCTTTAAGTGACATTTTTAGATGTTAAAAGTACAAACTTTACCACACTCTTCTTTTTTGGCCTAACATTGAGGCCTTAAACCTTGAGGCTTCTGTGCCTGATGGAATTCTTGTAACATACACTTGTGTATCATATAAAGATACCACCCTGTTTCTCTTATGTATTCTTACTCTAGTTGTTTATTAAGAATGACGAGCACGTCTTTTCAACATGCCATTGAACAATGTGTCTTTATTTGGGGAAGAGTGAGCTGTGAGGGTGGGGGGTCATTACACAAAGATCAGTATGCAAACTGGTTGTTTTCATCCCTGTTCATGCTTTCCAGCTCAACTCTGCTGGATTTCTTTCACCCCTACAACTTATGAAGGTAGAAGGGCATACACTTCTGTTGAAGGACCTGAATGTCTGTTTGCTGGTGGAAGCTCAGTGCCAGGCTAGGAACATGGGATCTGTGAGACCAGACCAGACCATGTCCTAATGTTCTGTGGCTTTACCCCTAGGCAAATTCCCCTCTTTCCACCTTTTCAAATGCATCACAACAACGGCATGGTGGAGGGGTAGTGGAGGGAAAAGGCCTTCCAGGAGCAGCATATGGCTTACTCCTGCTGTTTAACAGCCTTTTCACAGTTTTTAACACAGCTGTGTAGCTTTTGGCATCGTTCATGATCATAATCCCCAGCCCTGTAGCCTTGCCTTGCTGTGTCTTAAATGGTTGCTGTATTTTATATCATTAACAGATAGTCTGCTCTTTTGAAGCCAGCAGGTAGCAAACTGTGCTTGAAATGGGAGATCACTTGCCAGGCTTGTTACTTGTGCCACCAGCTTCTTGGATGCAGAGAAATTACTCTGCTTCTTGAACTTGTCTTCCCTGCTTCTACACCTCATGTCCCTTCCCTGTTCCAAAATACACAGTTAAATATTTAAATATATATTACAGTAAAAGAACTTAAATTTGTATACAGGCAAGCAACTTTCCTGAAACCTCTGTTGTCCAGCACTTATCTGTATTGAGAAGGAAGGTCTGCCCTCTCTGTTGGTTGTGCAGAGTGTAAATTGATGAGAGTAGCCAATGTTCCCTGTCTTTGTGCTCATGAGCAGTGTTGACGTGTGCATCTTAGAGAGACATCCCTAGCCCCTGATGCTTCATATTGACATTGGTGTTCCTGAGGAGGCAGGTGTGCTTGAGTTAGCTGTCAGTATGAGCAGTTTGTTCTCTCTGCAGGACTCTGTGCTCAAGTAAATGCTTGCAGAGAGGTGAAGTGCACTGTTGTTTTGTTTCAGACTCAGCTCAGTGTCTGCCCTCAGAGCTAGGCCAGAGGAAAACAGCCTGGGGTCAGTGCCCAGATCCCAGTGGGTGAGCTGGGAAGAAGGTGCCTGGGGTGGGGGTAGTGATGGCAGCAGGTACTGTGACCTTAGTTTGTCTGCTGGGAGACAGCAGTTGCCCCCTCACAGGGGGCATCACCAGTGCTGCTTCAGCTGTCAGAAGCCTCTCAATCTTCCACCCTATCATAGTGCCTGGCATGTCCATCTTTGACCCTATTTTAAGTCTTTGAGGACATGGCTGGGGCACGTTCCCACTATTCCAAGCAGTTGCATGTGCCTGCTGCACAGGGTGTGCCCAGCAGGCATGCACAGAGTGGCTTTCCCTTTCTTATGGGCAGTTTGTCCCATCATCAGAGCAGAGTTGGAAGGCCTTCTGCCTTGGCTGTCTCCATCAGAAATACAGTGGTTATTAAACAGTTTGCCAGATACACACTGTACCAGTTGCTATACTGGGCAGCCTTGAGAGCCACCTCTTAACACTAAAAGTTGACAGAAGCTACAATATTTGACAGAACTTTAAGGCAGTTGCAGGTTGAGGACAAAGAGGAACTTCAGCTGAGCTTTCTGGGGAAACAAAATTCCATGTTACCTTAAAATTCTAGATTGTGCACTTTCCTTACTACTCTTAACTGCAAGATGATCTCAAGTCTTTGTAGGGGGAAGATTTCTCCTTGGAGGATACTGGTTAAGAACAGGGGTTCTAGGCACAGGGGTTCTAGGTGAGCTGTGGAGATCTCCTGATGATTAGTTTTGTCCTGATGGACTGGAGTGTTTCCATTCCTTTCTCATTATCCACATGTACATAGGAGAGGATCTGCTGATGCAGAAGTGGACTGCTGCACTGTTCTGTACTGTCTCATCAGAATGTCCACTGTGTTAACTTCATTCCCTATTTTTAGAGACAATCGATATACTGTGACTTAAGGATTATTTTCCTGGATCTGGCTTCTAGTCTGTCTCTCTGGGGCTAGTTTAAAAGGTACAGTATTTCTAGAATATAAGTACTATGTTCTTTGATAGTGAAGAACATGATCTGCTCCCTTGTAGGGGCTCGTAGGAAGACGTGCACAGAGTAGCACAGAAGAGTGCCGTGGCTTAGGGTTGCTATCCACATTCTGGGAAATGTTCCCAGTTAAACATGTAAAATAGCTTTTTAACACTTTCCTATAACCAGCTTGACTGCTGCTTAAAGGGCATTCCCCCTTGGCTCTGAGAGTGCCAAACTGCTTGTACTGCTCTTGTATGCGTGTATATATTGACAGGAACTCTCCATGCCCTATGCCTTGTACGAGACGGGCTGAAAATGCATCGATCTCTAAATAAATAGAGCTGAGAAGTCAAGCTAGAGACTGTGTGTTGATTTTGAACTGTGCCCATCTTGTTACTGTGGTATGAAAGGAACCATAGAAAGCAGAGACTGACTGACTGTTGTAAAGCACCTCACATTCTGACATGAGACTCATGTATTGTCCAAGCTCTTGACATTTAACAGTGTTGCTTTCTTTAGGAATCTTGTAGCCTCTTACACGTGTGTCCGCAGCACCATTAGATTTTCATTTGCTTTCAAGAGGTCAAGCATTTGCTCTTAAGTGGTAATGGCTGAAGCAGCGGAAAGCAGACTAGAGAGTGGTTCTTCACTCCTGTCTAGAGTAGTGTATAAAGGGAATGGTCCAAGAACTTCATAGGACTCTCATCTGTTGGCTGCCTCACCCCTAGAGGTCTGGACTTCAGAGAGGTCACAAGGTCTGAAGTAGTTCTGAACTGTTCTGCCTTGGACAATATAAAAGTACTTAATCTGATCTCTAAATAAGAATCCTCTTCTGCACTGTTGCTGCTAGGGCAGAAATGAAGACAGTCTTGTTCTCAGCTGCATCAGGGCTACTGTCTGCCTTGGCATACATAGAAGGGATGAGGCCTCGAATCCTCCTATGCTGTGATAAGAGCAGATCCAGAAATGGAAGAAAAGAGCCCCCTGAGTGTACAGGGGACGGAGGACTGCTGGTACTGTAGTTGCTTATCCTCTTGCTGGACTGAATGCTGCTGGACACTGAATGGCTGTGCAGCTGTCCAGCCAAACCACTTTCTTATGTGAGTTTCATACTGATTGACTTGGAGTTAGTGCTTGGACTCCTAAATCACTGTTAAAGTGGGATATCAACTGTCTTCCACCCTATATATGGGGCTTTTCTCCCCATCTTATTGCTGGAGCTGCTCCTCTCAAACATTACAGGGAATGCACCTTATCCAGATGATTCAGCCTCTTCTGTTTCGTTGGTGCCAATGCTTAGGAAAGAGCCCTTCTCTGCTTACCCCTCTTCCTACCTTAAGAACATCTCAGTTCTTCCAGAAGTCTTGCTGACGTGCTGCCCCCAAATCTCTGAAGCGATTGCTGTGTCCCTACTTGCTGGTTTCCTTTGCTGCGTGGCTGAAGCTCTGCTCTTAGCACTGCAGTCACATTCCCTGTAACCTTGTGCATGGCAGACACGTTTGCCTGCTTCTCCTTTCTTGTTGGAGCTCATCAGAATGGGAAGGCAGATTAAACCCACTTACAGCAGCAATAAACCATGTCTAGAACTCGAGGGAACTGCAGGAGAGAATGAGGTGGAGGGGAGTCTCGAAAAAGCAGGGTCCAGTTGCAGCCCAAAACCTCGCTTGATAATGAGTGTGCAGCCTATATGCAAAATACATCTTGTCTGTCCCTCCTGTGTTGACCCAGGTCTAAACAGCACATGTGATTGGCATCCTGCAAAGTGACCTTCAGAACTCTCCAGTAGCTTTGCCCCGTGAGTAACTCACACTACAAATCATTTTAAAGAGATGCACTCAACTATTTTTTTAATTTAATTTTACTCTTATATTCTCTGCTCTTTGTAATCTGCTTGGAAATAAAATGTTTTTCCCTGCAGCCTTTGTTGTAGTCTGTTTGAGAACCATTAAACTTTGTCTGACGTTTCTGTTGAAACAGAAGCCAACATGCCTGTTTACTGCTGTTCCTGTGCCATAGCGCAACAGCTCAGATCCATGTGTGCCTCCCAGGTAGGCTCAGCAAACCTTTGTTAGCCTGTTCTCTTCTAAAATAAGGGTAGAGACACCTGTCACACTGATCTTTGTCTGGCATGATGCCTCCTGTTGTGCTGATCCTGTGACAGGTAATGCTGACTCCAGGGTGCATGTCCTTGGCAGGCGGCGCTTTCCGATCTCTGTTCACATTTCCTGTGTCCTACAGGGTATAACATAAGTAACACATTCCTTGAAGCTGCTTTCTCATCTTTGAGCAAGGGATTAACTTTCTGCAGCAGGGGGTTATAGGCACAGGAGCACTTTAGTTCTTTAGTCCCTGATCTGGTTAGTGTTCAGGGACAGTAGAGAGGGGGTAGCCTTGGACAGTGTGTTATGGGGAGCAGGTGAGAAGGGGTGTGGTTGTCTCATGTCCCTGGTGCTCTGAGCCTGGATCTGGAACGTCACAACAAGCAAACCAAGAGAAGGAAGCTGTTCTGTAACCTGCAGTACAGGAACTTCTCCTGACGCACAAGCAGAACTGCAGGGATGGGAACATCTCATCCTGTAAAAAGCCAATTGCCATGTCCTGCAAGGCTCCTCTGAGGCAGACCTGTGTTTGTGCCTGTTCCGCTCCTTTGGGCACAGTCCTTCTGCTACTGCTCTTCTCCAAAGTCATCCCTCCAGCCCCAATCTGTGGCCCGTATCCCAAGTGTGCAGGTATCCTCTTCACATTGCTTGTTTGTGCAGCCTAGCCTGGTGCCTTTGGGAAGAGGGGACTAATGCCTTGCTGGGATCACCTTGGGTCCTCTCTGGTGAGAGTGCTGCCTCTCTCCCTTTCATTCCCCTCGAGGTGCAAGACTGGCCTCGCTGCTGCCTCTTGACTTTCATCCTTCATGTAGCTCCCTTTGGCTTACAAAATTGCTTTGGATTCTGCTGGTTTGTCCCAGCTCTGCATTCACCACCGGCCCAACAAGCCCATTCTTGTCTTCTGAAGCTGTGAGAGTACCTGGTGTTGGACTTGGTTCCCAGCCCACAGTGTCTTTCTGTGCATGTCACCTATAGCTGGGCTTTTTTTGGTGGTCTTCTCGCAGGTATCACACTGGTGCCGCAAGCCGGTGCAAAGCCAAGCCAGAGCCCAGCACGCAAGGCCCTGCTGGGCTGTACTGGGGTTCAACTCTCTGCTGTTGCCTCCTGCTGGTACGCGGACCCGGCTGCTCGGCCTGAACACAGAACAGCCTCGATGGCCGATGTCACCGGGCTGAACATGTACGGGCTCGGTGCTGAGCAGCTGCTCAGGAGGTGCTGGCGGCGGCTGAGAGGGCGGCCGGGCCCGGTGTGTCCCCGCTACCGCCCGGCACAAGGCAGGGCCCGGGCCGGGCTGGGCTCCGCTCGNCTGACGGCGCAGCAGCTCTTCAGCTGCGGCGATGGGCTCACCTACAAGTGAGTGCGGCCGGCACGGGGGTGGGACCGGGACTTGGGGCGCGGGGCCGCTGCGGTCGCTGACGCGTCTCCCCTCGTTACCCCGCAGCGATTTCCTCATCCTCCCGGGGTACATCGACTTCACGGCGGACCAGGTGGTGAGTGGCCGGGGCGGGGGAGCGGGCCGGGGGCCGGGCCGGGGGTTGCGCCGGTGCCGTGGCTCACTAGCCGCCGCCGCCTGCCTCCTCGCCAGGACCTGACCTCGGCGCTGACCAAGAGAATCACCCTCAAGACCCCGCTCGTCTCCTCGCCCATGGACACGGTCACCGAGGCCAGCATGGCCATCGCCATGGCGGTGAGTGCCGCCCTCAGCGGGCTGGCGGGGCGGGAAGCGCTGCCTGAGGCACCCGCGTGGCTGCCCTGGGGTCCCCGCAGCCCCTCGGGGCGAGGCCGGGCCCGGGAGCGCCGTCGGTGCCGACCCCGCTGCTGCACCCGGCTGGTGCAGCGCCGGGCAGTGCCTGCAGTGCCTCACTTGGGCCGCCTTTGTGTCCGCAGCTCACCGGAGGAATTGGGTTCATCCACCACAACTGCACCCCGGAGTTCCAGGCCAATGAAGTGCGGAAGGTGAAGGTGAGTGGCTGGAACGGCAGCACCAAACCGTGCTGCCACAGGGTCCTCCGTGGAGGTGGGCAGCGGGTCTGGCCTCGCTGAATGAGCTGTGTGAGGAGATTGCTGACGTGTGCCCGATCTTGGTGTTTCAGAGCTGTAGTGCTGCCAGGTCTTGCAGGCACAGCCCTCTTGTTGTATGCCAGGCACTGTGTATGGTCAGCCTGGAACTTGAGTCCTCCTGGTGTGGGAATATTCCCGTTATTTCAGGGAGGAGGTTAGCCTGGAGACTCTTGGATTTCAGTATTATTTGGGTGAGCCTTGTTGCTGGTTTGAGAGTCGTCCTGTTGGTGAGCGTGTGGCTAGGCTGGGTGGTTGCAGACCCGTGTGAGTGGCTGCAGTAACCTGCAGGCACATGCCTCGCTCCTGTCTGGCCTGGCAGTGCCACTCAGCCTGGCTGCTGGATCTGCTTCCTTTCAGAAATACGAGCAAGGATTCATCACAGACCCCGTGGTGCTGAGCCCCAATGACCGAGTGCGAGATGTGTTTGAAGCAAAAGCTCGTCATGGATTTTGTGGGATTCCCATCACGGACAATGGGAAGATGGGGGGCAAGCTGGTTGGGATCATCTCGTCCAGAGATATTGATTTCCTGAAAGAGTCAGAGCATGACCTGCCCCTCGGTGAGGTGAGAAGTGCTCACACCTGATGGGTGTGAACACTATGCTAGGAAGTTCTGTGGTTTGTGATAAGGACAAGGGTGTGTGTATGGCTGTGAGAGTGTTCTGCCCGTGGGAGGGAGCAGCTAGAGCTTAGCTCTGCAGATCTGAGAGTATTTCCAGGGGAGAGTGTCTTGCACTCTCTAAGCAACTCCTGCCGTGCAGACCATGCAGTTTATGTGAGTCATGGGGGTTATCTTTCAGTGTTGTGGAAACTCTCCCCTGCTTGTCTAATTAACTGCTGGTGTTTCTGGCTCTTGCTGTAGTCCCACATGCTGGCACTGCCCAGCTTTGTAGCAGCTGTGCTCTGCCCAACAAACCCTCCAAGCACTGAGCTCCCTTTTCTGGGCTGCCTTGCCCTGTATGCCACATCTGGGTTACTTGCTCTTTCAAATAACCCCCTGAACTTGCAGTGTGGCATTCGTAATGCTTCACTGTCATACTCCCCTCGCGCAGGAGAACGTTCTGTGATTCCAGTTACACAAGCTGTGTAACTGGAGATCTGTGGTGCTGTCAGGTTACACCACCAGTGCCTCTTGGCCACACTTTGCTCTTGGCTCACAAATATTTTTAGCTCTTGCTGACCAAACCTGGTATCACATGCTGATCCCTATTTGGTTTGAAATTGGCTACAAATACATGATACAAGAGCCTCAAACCAGAAGTGGGTTATAAAAGTGCATGTGGCCCTTTGAAAAAATGCTGCTCATTCAGGCAAGCCAGATAAGAATCTTCCCTCATACTTTCTGTGGGTCATTCAGCACTACAGAGCAGAAAACTTTCTTCTGTCAGTGTCTGGTGCTTGTCCCTGTCACCAGGCAAAGCCAGGGGAACAAATGGTTTCCTCAATCTTCTTTTCACTTGCAGTTCAGCAATACTTTTACTGAGCCATTCATTGCCATCCACTTAAACACACAAGTCTCCTGTAACATGGGAAGCACATGAATCTCACAGGCTTAGGAAGTGTCAGCAATAGGTGACTTTAACCTACCAGACATCTGCTGCAAACTTAAACCAGCAGAAAAGAGGCAATACAGGAAGTTCTTAGAGAGTGTGGAAGACAACTTTTTGTTGCAGCTGGTGAGTGAGCCCACCAGTGGAGGGCTGTGTTAGACCTGTTTGCAAATAGAGGTGGGCTGGTGGGAGATGTGGTGGTTGGAGGCTGCTTGGGGCACAGTTATCATGAAATTACAGAATTCTCAATATTTGGTGAAATGAGGAGGAACATCAATAGGGCTTTTACACCGGACTTCTGTAGGGCAGACTTTGGCCTATTTAGGAGACTTATTCTGAGAGTTCCTTGGGAAGCAGCCTCTAAAACAGAGGAGTCCAGGAAAGGTAGGCGTGCTTTGAAACAGAGATCCTGAGGCCACGGGAACAGACTGTCCCTGTGTGCCAAAGATGAGTCTAGGAGGCAAATGTCCAGCCTGGATGGGCAATGAGGTTTTGAAGGAACTTAAGGATACAAAGAGGATGTATCATCTTTGGAAGGAGAATCAGGTATCTCAGGAAGTATTTATGGGGGTTGCTAGGGCATGTAGGAAAAAAAATTAGACATGCTAAAGCTCAGTTCAAACTTAATTTGGCAACTTTTATGAAGGATGATAAAAAATGTTTTTACAAGTAATTAATGGCAAAAGGAAGGGTAAGACCAACCTTTGTTCTCTGTTGGATGCAGGAGGAAACTTGGTAACTGCAGATGAAGAGAAGGTGGAAATACCTAATGCCTTCTTTGCCTCAGTCTTTAGTGGGAAGATGGCTTGTCCTCAGGACAGCTGTCCTCTGGGGTTGGTAGGTGGTGTCAGGGAGCAGAATGGTGCCCTTGTTACCCAGGAGGAGGCAGGCAGGGAATTGCTGAGCTACTTGGATATTCATATACCTGTGGGACCAGATGGGATCCATCCCAGGGTGATGAGGGAGCTGGCAG
>VZTB01007293.1:590994-603969 GCA_013397245.1 Thryothorus ludovicianus
GCTGGCAGATGAGTGTGTGAAGCCACTCTCCATCATTTACCAACAGTCCTGGCTCACTGGGGAGGTTCCGATGACTGGAAACTGGCCAATGGGACACCCATTCACAAAAAGGGTGGGAAGGAGGATCCTGGTAATTAGTTAGCCTGACCTCTGTAGCTGGTAACGTTTTGGAATAGTTCATACTGAGTGTCCTCATGCAGCACTTACAGGATGGCTGGGGGATCAAACCCAGCCAGCGTGGGTTTAGGAGGGGTAGGTCGTGTTTGACCAACCTGGTCTTCTTTCATGACCAGGTGACCCAGCTGGTGGATGGAGGAAGGGCTGTGGGTGATGTCTGTTGGACTTCAGCAAGGCCTGTGACACTGTCTCCCACAGCATTCCCTGGAAAAGCTGCAGCCCATGGCTGGGACAGGAGCATTCTCTGGCTGGATGGCCAGGCCCAGAGAGTGCTGGTGAGGAGTGCTGCATCCAGCTGGGGACAGTCACCAGTGGTGTCCCCTAGGGGTCTATGCTGGGGCCAGTCCTGTTCCATATTTTTATTGATGATGTGCATGAAGGTGTTGAGTCTTTGTTAAATTTGCAGATGACACTAAGCTGGGGGCGTGTGTCAATCTGTTGGAAGGTAGGAGGGCTCTGCAGAGAGACCTGGAAGGGTTGGATGGATGGGCAGAGTCCAGGAGGATGACGTTTGTAAGTCCAAATGCCAAGTCCTGCATTTTGGCCACAATAACCCCCTGCAGTGCTACAGGCTGCAGACAGAGTGGCTGGACAGTGGCCAGGCACAAAGGGACCTGGGGCTGCTGGTCCACAGCTGACTGAACATGAGCCAGCACTGTGCCCTGGTGGCCAAGAAGGCCAATGGCCCCTGGCCTGGATCAGGAATGGTGTGGCCAGCAGGACCAGGGGGGTCATTCTTCCCCTGTACTGGGCACTGGTGAGGCCACACCTCGAGTGCCGTGTCCGGTTCTGGCCCCTCAGTTTGGGAAGGACGTTGGGACACTGGAGCACATCCAGAGGAGGCAATGAGGCTGGAGAGAGGCTGGGAGCACAAACCCTGTGAGGAACACCTGAGGGAGCTGGGGGTGTTTAGCCTGGAGAAAAGGAGACTCAGAGGTGACCTTATCACTCTCTACAACTCCCTGAAAGGTGGCTGTATTCAGGTGGGGTTGGTCTCTTTCTTCAGGCTGCACTGACAGAATGAGAGAACACAGTCTTAAGCTGCGCCAAGGGAAATACAGGTTGGATATTAGGAACATTTTTTTTTATGGAAAGAGCAATAAAGTACTGGAATTGTCTGCCTGGGGAGGTGATGGAGTCAACATCCCTGGATGTGTGTAAAAAAAGATTGGGTGTGGCAGTTGGTGCCATGGATTAGTTAAGATCTTAGGACATGGGTTGGACTTGATCTTGAAGGTCTCTTCCAACCTAGTGATTCTGTGATATGTCTGTGATGCCTCAGGCTTCTTCTGAGATGAGGGTTCTGTCACAGACAGAATTTTGGGTAGATGCAGGCATGGTCAGCCTCTTTCTGATGCAAAGTGTTCTTATGGTACAAATAACTAAAATGCTCCTTTTTTGTGTGCAACTGATCTACCTTCCTGAAGGGTAAGAGAGTGTTCCCTTTTATCTTTGCCCAGCCTTTTCAAGTAACCTTTCATGGGGACTTGATGATCACACAATGCTGTGCTTGGAAAGGGACTTGGAGGTCTCTTGTCAAGCCACCTGCTTGAGGCACATTGAGCTGGAGGAGGTTTTGTGGGGCTGTGTCTAAATCTCCAAGGATCGAGGTTTCCTTGTCTCTCTGGGCTGCTCTCCCAGTGGGAGACCTGTGTTGTGGTGAAAGCCATCATGTCAGATGTTCCCCTGTTCCCCACTGTCCAGCACTGTCCTTTGCTTCCCTTTGTTTTGGTGCTTGTTTGTCAGTGAGTGTGGGTGAGCATATTTGGATTGATGCAACTCCTTTGCCCCACTGACCTTACCAGCAACAGCAGTGGGTTATTCTGGGCAGAGCCCTTCCAGGGCCTGTGCATGGGAGGAGCTGCCTGAAAACAAGATTGAGGGCACTGTTTCTGCCAGAACTGCTCCGGTCTCTGAAGGTGAGAGAGCATCTCCAGCCCTTATTTGTGTGCTCCATTTAAAGGAGGTGATATCCCAAATAAGGATCATGTGAGAGTTGTCCCTTGTTTCCAGGTGCTTTCACTTGTCTTCCTGAGGCCTTCTGCCATCTCCTGTTTTCAGTGCAATGGGCTTGGGGCCTGATGCCAGTGCCCACATGGGGACAGCACACTGGAGGCTTTTCCTGTGTGTTTCTGGAGGCGTGTTGCTGTGCTGTGGGCTCTTTTGTGGAGCACTCGGCCGCTACAGAGCGTTTCACGTGGGCAGGGTGGTTTGGTATTTTCAGATCAGTGTGAAGGAGTTCTTGTGACTTTTTATCTTCTCCCACCCACTAGATTATGACAAAGCGGGAGGATCTTGTTGTGGCCCCAGCTGGCGTAATGTTGAAAGAAGCAAATGAAATTCTGCAAAGGAGTAAAAAAGGTACCCGTGACTGTTTGTGGCATGAGGAAGAGCTGTGGAAGCACTGCTGGGGCAGCATTGGGTAAATGTGGGCACACAGTCCTTGTGTGGGTGAAACATGGGAGATGACAGTGAAGAGAGTGCCTGCAGCCCTCTGCCAGGGTACAGAGTTCACATGCCTTCATCTCAAATGTGTTTGGAGTTGAGAGATTCTTGGCAGCCCAGTGTTTGGCCGTCCAGCCACATGTCTTTGATTTTCTGTCCTGGCCTTCACATTTCAGCACTCAGTTCAGCTCTCTTAGTGTTTAGTAGTTTGACTTTTAATAGGGTGTTGTGCATCTAATTATTAAAAAATGCACACGTTTTCTACGGTTGATGTAAAAACGCTGAGCCCTTCTCCAGTTCTACAAACAAACCACTTTCTCTGTTTCTCAAGCCAGAGCTGCTGGCATCCATGGCCGAGCAAGATTTGGTTACACACCTCTGAGTCTCCATCTTGTAGCAGTTTCTGCCTGCCCACTGCTCTGAGCTAATGTCCGTCTCCTGCAGAAATCTGCAGTAATGTTCTTTCTCTGTTTCCAGGCAAGCTGCCAATTGTTAATGAAGACGACGAGCTGGTGGCCATCATTGCCCGCACTGATCTCAAGAAGAACAGGGACTACCCTCTGGCTTCTAAGGACTCCAAGAAGCAGCTGCTCTGTGGTGCTGCTATCGGGACCCACGAGGATGACAAGTACCGGCTGGACCTGCTGGTGCAGGCTGGCGTGGACGCCGTTGTGCTGGTGAGCACCCACAGGGCACCCCTGGGCATTGTGTCAGCCTGGGACACTGGGGGGTGAGTCCCTGGGCTGGGTGAATGTCTCTGACAGTGTGGCAGCAGCGTGGCACTCACTGTTCTTCTTGTCACAGGCCTTTGGAATATGAGAGGTCAACAAACTGCCATATTCTAACACATACTCTAACAGTCTTGTTCAGGTTAGAATCTTCAGTTTGGAGGGATTCCCCTAGCCTGGAGATATATGTGATCTGGAGGGAGTTTGTAAGGTGCATTGAAGCCCTGAAGTCTGAGAAGAGAAACACTGTCAGTTAATACAGAGTCTTCTACAAATACTTCTTGGCTCTGCCACCAGCCTCTGATGCTCCTGATTAGTTTTGGATATTCTGCTTCTTATAGTTTCACTTCATCCCTTTGATGTTTGTTACTGTGTAACTCTTGTACTGATGATCTGGAGTGATCAGTGAGCCCAAAGCTGCTCTGCTGGTTTCCCTTTCTGGCCTGTAAACTTTCAGGCACAGTTGTCACTGCCTATATTTGCACACTGTTTTCTCATTGATTGTGATCCTGAGTCTGCTGCGCTCTGAGGGCACGGCTGAGCAGTGGGAAATGTTTAACAGACACGATCTGACTGGGTCACAGAGTTTGGCAGGGACTGAGTCCTCAGTGCTCGATGTTTGAGCTGCTCTGCTGCACAGTGGTGAAGTGCATCCCCCTGCCAGCCCTCCTGGGTTTCACAAGGAACATTCTCCATTTCACTTACAGTTTGAGACAGGGCTGGCAGTGTCCTGCTGATAAAGCCAGATGGTTCTTATGCACAGCCAGATGTTCTGCTTGTTGCCTTCTGTAGAAGCTACAGGATTAAACAAGAAGGATATTACTGAAGTCTTTACAATAAACTGCCTTGTACAGGGAAGGTACATTCCTGTCTTGGCAGCAGCTTCTTCTGGGATTCCGTGCCCAGTTTGGGGAGTCATTTTGCCCATTACCCAGCTTTGCAGAGACCTCAGCAAGCAGAGTAAAGATCTGAAGCTTTTCTGAAGCTACATTTGTAATCTGCAGAAATTCTGGTTGAAACTGATTTTCTTTGTTGCAGGATTCTTCTCAGGGGAATTCCATCTTCCAGATCAATATGATAAAATACATTAAGGAGAAATATCCCAACCTACAAGTTATTGGAGGAAACGGTAGGCGTGTGTTGAAGACTCTTTTTGTGTTTAAATGACATTTGTTTCTTAGACATAGAGGGAGCTGCAGGGATGTGAATGAAACTGTCGTCTTGGTAAATTTCTATGAACTTAAAATGGTTTCCTCTGATTTGTGGAATGGAGCAAGACACAGGGCAGTACCTTACTGCTGCAGATACTTAGAAACCTTAGTTCTGCAGTGGTGTGTTACAGTCCTCTGTAGCACATTATGCATTTTTGCACACCAGTTTAAAATTTTGCATAATAATGAATATTGCCTGATGTGGAAATCTAATGCAAATTTTCCGTGCCTCTTGACAGCAGAGTCCAGTGGTCCTTGTCTTTACCTGATGCTGCTTTTACCCTGTACTCTGCCCTCTTTACTTCGTGTGTCCCAGAGAGTGCTTGGGACCATGCCATGACTTCTGCTGCCTCAGCCTTTGGGTGGAAGTATGCTGCAGAATAGTCCGAAGGGGCACCTCACCCACTGGCACAGCTGGGGCAGAAACTCCCTGTTCCTCCCAGACAGGCCTGGCTCTGGCACGGGCTGCTGCCCTGGCCAGGGGATGTTGGTGGGGGAACCTCCAGGGCAGAGAAGTGTTTGTAAATGTGTTTGTCTGTTTTCAAACCGATTTCTGCTCCCCACAGTGGTGACTGCGGCTCAGGCCAAGAACCTCATTGACGCTGGGGTTGATGCCCTGAGGGTCGGGATGGGCAGCGGCTCCATCTGCATCACACAGGAAGGTGAGAGAGATCAGCTGCCTCCTAAATAGGTTGAAGACACATGTTTTAATAGAAATTCCCTGCTGAAAAGCAGCATGGCTGGGATGGAATTCTCCCATTGTGAGGGCAGTGTCCAAGAGCAAGACATGTTTCACCCCCTTTGTCCAGGACTTCCAGCCCTTGGGGTGGCAGCAGCAGCAAAGACATTTCCCAGTACTGACCTAGACTGAGTAGAGCTGGTGTGGCAGATGGTGGCTTTGCCTGAGGGGAGCTGTTGGCTCAGGGTGGGATGGGGCTGGCAGGCAGCTCTGCAGGGAGAGGCTGACTGGATCCCCAGTGCTGATGGGTGAAGTGCACTGGGCTGTCCGTGCTCCCTTTCCCTCTGGCAGCAGTGTGCGTGATGCTTGAGTATTGATCTGGGCTTGATGCCTTTGCAATGTCCAGGCCAAAATGGGATTTCTTGCTTTTGTCTCTGCAGTTAAGCAGAGCTTGAGCAGTGCAGAGGCTGTGTCACCCTTAGCTAAAAGGCAAGAGGGGCATTTCCCAGGACTGAGAAAAGTCTGTCTTGAGGACAGACAGTCCTTGTGTGTTGAGCCTCAGGTGGGGTGCAGAGAGGTGGTGCAGCAAGGTGCTGCAGTCTGCCAACACAGCCCCTCACTGCTTTGGTCCTTGGTCTGTGCCACAGGAGGCAGCAAGTGAGCAGCTGCTGGCTTTAGGAGCTGCATTAGCTCTGCCCTTTCCAGCATGGAGCCTGTGAGCAGCCCTGGACCTGTGCTGTGTTCCTGCTTTGCCTGGCTGCAGGAGGTTCCCACTCCGGGCAGTCTGTCTCAGGTCAGCTTTCTAAGGAGGGAGTGGTGTCCTTGGGCTGACACTTCCATAGCCAGAGCAGAGCCAGGACAAACATGTCCTACTCAGGCTGCAAGGCAGAGGCAGTTCAGAGTTGTGAATGTCCCAGAGGTTTTTCCAGCTGCCTTGGGAGATGGGCTTGGGTGCTGGTTTTGGCAAAGGAGCAGAGCAGAGGTAGAATGTGGTTCTTCACAGATATGGTTGCAGAACTCTTGCCTGTAGCTCTCCAGGTTTTTTGCCTTGTTAAGGGCAAGAACTTTGGCTTTTTGGGGTAGGGGTCACCTCTTTGAGTGGCTGCTGGGGTAGGGCAAGCATGCGCTGTGCACAGCCGGGCCTGGCTGCCTTGGATCTGGCCTCTGGCTTGGCTCAGGCTAGGAAGGGTCTGCAAAGTCAGCTCTGTCCCACACCATATGCTCTGCCCAGTAGCAGGTCACTTCTGGGGTCCTTTGTTCTGCTGCTGTTCTTCTGTCTCTAAAATGTGTGTGTTTGTTTTTGTTTAGCTGCTCCAAAGATCCCTCCAGACCTAAAGTCCCACAGCCCCAAATGCCCTTCTACTGTCACGGGCACCTATAGTAAGTCACTTGCCCTGTTCCCAACCCTAATTATGTGTCTTGAAACAGGACCCTGATTTGGCTGCACATGGCCCTACTGCTTGTTTGAGAATAATTTAGCTGTAGATGCACTTGGGGTTTTGTGGCTTTGGATACTGGTTTTCAATCTGAAATGAAATCTGAGAAACCTTTCTGATTTTGTAAAGCAGAATCTGAACTGTCCAAGCTGAGGGAACCCAGGCCTATCCTCTGGCCACTCCAAAATCCAGTTAGGAGTCTGATCTGACTGGACCTTCTGAATATGTAGCCAGGCATGCTCCTGCTGATCCAGTACTGGGAGGCGATCCCTGAGCAGTTCTTAATCATGCTCAAAATGTAACCCCAGTTCTAGGGAAGTTGTGCACTGACCAAGCTTCCCATGGAGCTGGCTCCCCTGAGTTAGGGAGGGACTTCACTGCACATGGCCACCTTGGCAGCTGTGTTCCATCATTTCCCCACCAAGTCCTGTGGAGAGAAGAAGCTTTTGCCTGCCCAGCACAGAGTGCAGTGTTCTCTGCTCTGATGCTCTGACCAAGCAGCCCCTTCAAGGCAAGCCTTAGGCTTTGTCCTATCTTCTAGTTCTGACACGCCTCAAAGGTAGAGGTTTACTCTTGCAGATCCTGGGAGGTTTTCTCTAGCAGATGATTTTGTAGGGCCACCCTTTGCCAATACACCAAAAGGGACCAACCCTCACCCTGACCGTGTGGTGTGTTTGTGTGCTCAGAGCCCTGCTTGGGAAGCCTGTGCTGGGGGCTGTGGCACAGTGGGGGATGCTCCCAGGGGCCCTGAGCCAAGCTGGGCCTTCAGGAGGCCGGGCTCTGTGGTTGCGCTTGAGAGGTTTCTGCAGGCCCTGCACTGTCTACGGCACAATCCCAAAGACCCTGGACTCAAAACCCTTCAGAAATGGGAGTTTCTCTCCACAGAGCTCTTCCACAGCAGCGTTTTGCAGCTGCACTGTGGCCTTCAGCAGTGCAGAACTGTGCAAGACCATCTCTTTAAGGGCATTGATGATAAAGCTGGCAGCCCCTCCCTGGCTGGCTGAGCCTGAGCTGAACGCTGGGGTCTGATTACATTTAGTTCTGTCACAGTCTCAGCCTCGAGTCTTGGCTGCCCTCTTGCAGCAGCTGCTGAGTGCTGGGAGTACAGAAACTGCAGCCTCTGCCCCCAGCAGGCCTCTGCCAGGGACCTGCTGCCAGCACTGCTGCCATGCTGGCTGAACCACACCTGGAGTTCACACTCCAAAGTACTAATACTGTATGGTCTTTATCTTACCCAGTTTTTGGGACTAACCATGACTGGAAAAAGATTTCCAGTTGATGGTGGAGGAGAGATGTCTCCCTGAGAGAAGCTTATCTCAGTGTTCTTGCATGCCTGTGGCTGACAAACATGTTACAAGACATGCCTTGTGCTGGTTTTCCTCACATAATGGGAAGCTTCTTAACTGCTACTGACTGGGAAGAACAAGTAAATCCAAAGCTAATAACTCTCTCCTCATGGGGCAGCTAAACTCGACAGAATCCTTGCAACATTGCAGGGCAGGAACGTAAATTATTACCAAACCATTCTGCCTGTTTCCTTTTCCACTGCTGCATGTGTGTTTGTGTGTGTATGCAGACCTGTATGTATAGGTATATTCATATCTATACCATATACAGGCATACGAGCTCTCTCCCAGCCAACTGCCTTTCCATTCAAGAGGCACATCATACAGATGCTGGGTACATGGACAAGGGGTCTGGCAGCTCCAGGAGAGAGCCAGCAGTGGGACATGGCCACATGCCAGAGATGCCTGGGAGAGGGGCTTTTGGAGTTTGCTTAATTTCTTTCCCAAGCTCCCACATGTCTGCCGTGCACCAGGATTGAGCCACGAGCCTCATCTGATCCCAGGCATCCAATCCAAGACCCCAGTCCCGAGGTCACTCACAGCGTTTTGGAGCCAAGGGCTGTGAGGACGTCTCAGCAGGCATCTCCCGGGCATCTGCTTCTCTTGCAATTCAGCTTAGGCAAGGAGCAGCCAGGGATCTGTGCGTTCAGAGTGCTGGAGCATGTGTGTGCTGGAAGCCTGAAGGAGCCTGCTGGGACGGGGATGTGCTGCTGGCTGGAGCTGACGGTGTGCGTGCTGTGTCCCGCAGTGCTGGCGTGCGGCCGTCCCCAGGCCACGGCGGTGTACAAGGTGTCCGAGTACGCCCGGAGGTTCGGCGTGCCCGTCATCGCCGACGGCGGCATCCAGACCGTCGGGCACATCGCCAAGGCCCTGGCACTTGGGGCCTCCACAGGTGAGCACCATTGTAGGGAATCTCCTAGGAGGTGTTTCCATGTGGCATCACACTGGGCACGAGGGCGTTTCCCTGCTGGGGACATGGGGGCTGCAGCTGGTGCCGTGCCCAGGAACCCTGAGGGATTTTGCAGCCGCTGCTGCTGATGTGCTGTTCCTGGTGATATCTTGTGCCAGTGATGATGGGCTCTCTCTTGGCTGCCACCACGGAGGCCCCAGGCGAGTACTTCTTCTCGGATGGCATCAGGCTGAAGAAATACCGCGGCATGGGCTCCCTAGATGCCATGGACAAGAACTTGGGCAGCCAGAATCGGTATTTCAGGTCAGATATGGTGCTTTGGGGCAGCAGATCAAGCTTTTGGGGCTTCTCTTCTTCACAAATACCCTTTATTTGTGCTTTCATGCAGTGAGACAGACAAAATTAAAGTGGCCCAGGGGGTCTCCGGTGCAGTGCAAGACAAGGGCTCTATCCATAAATTCATTCCATACCTAATTGCTGGGATCCAGCATTCCTGCCAGGATATTGGTGCCAAGAGCCTGACCCAAGTCCGGTGAGTGCTTTCCCATGCCTGTCCTCTGGTTAGGTCAGTGCAGCTGTACTCAAGCTTGTAGTGTGTTGTGGATAGTTTGTAGCTCTCTTCCCTCATCTCCAGTGGGCACTCCATCATGGCTCTGCCAGCCTCAGGGATGTAGGAGTGTGGTCTCTTGTGGCATATTCAGCTGGCTGGCCTCAAAATGTTTGGATCACGTTATCCAGCCTGGTTCTTGGGAGCACAGCAAAGACCATTCTGGCCACAGCTGGAGGAACCAGTGACCCTCATCCCAGATGTTCCAGCTGAGCTTACACCAGAGGAATGTCTTCCCTGGATTCTGGCTGGTATGTGATAGGTGTCCTTTCCCCTCAGAGCCATGATGTACTCTGGAGAGCTGAAATTTGAGAAGAGGACAACGTCTGCCCAGGTTGAAGGAGGGGTGCACGGCCTACACTCGTAAGTGCTTCTGGCAGGATCCTTGTCACCTTGGAGGGGTGTTGGGGTCAGGAACAGCTGCCCTGTTCCTCAGCTGCCGTGCCCTTGGCTAGGTGTGCCATTCATTGGCTTGCCCTGGCACCACACAGTTGGGCCAAGCCGTGGCCTGTCAGGTGCTGAGGCTGTTCCCCTCCCAGGGCTGGCAGGACCATTCCATACTGCACCTTTGTCCCTGTCCTGAGTATGGAGGGTCAGTAAAGGGGCTCCCTGGTGCTGCTTCCCTTGCAGGTATGAGAAGCGCCTCTTCTGAGAGAGACCTGTCTGTCTGTCCTTGTGCCACCCGGCCCTGCGCCGCAGCGCGCGGGAGCTGCTCTCGCTGCAGAAGTGCCATTACTCTGGAGCTCCCGCTGTCCCTTGGCTGCTTTCCAACCACCCGCGGGGCCCACCTGCCACCCGGGAGCTCTCATCCTGGGCTGGAGCCTTGCACACGTTGGCCATGTTTTACAATAAAAAACTGAAAATATGCGCAGTTGGTGTCAGCCTGGAGCCCCTCTTCCTTCTTGACCTCCCTTGCTCTCCATCCTTGGCTTGCCCTGAGACAGGGCTGAGTGGGTAGCACAGTGTGGCTTTTTAAAAAATCCTTTCTGAGAGCAGAAAACAATGGCTAGGCTGCTGGGCAGGAAAGCAAACCATTTTACAGGGCCATTATCTCCTGCTGGGAGCTGTCAAACCCACCTGTGGCAGCAGCCAGGATGCTGCAGGCCCCCATTCCTGGTCCAGCTGCTGCATTCTTTCCCTAAACTTGTAGTTGCCACACCTCCAGGCCCACTCGCTGCACCCCCTTGGGCTGTTCACTGTGGATTACCTGACCAGGCTCCAACAATTGTTTGCTGGAAGGTGGGCAATGCACTGGGAGGTGCACAAGTTTATAAAGGAGCTGGTCTGTATTTCTGCAGGCCTGAGAAATGCAAACTTCCCTGGCTTGGCAGGGTTACCTGTGCTTGCAATGCCAGGAGCCAAGAAGTGTTTTACATCTGTACCCAGCTGTACGTGTCCCAGACTCCTGCTGAAGAGTGTGCTTACCATCAGTGGTTTGGGGATGCCAAATTGGATTTATATACTAAAACCAGACCCTTGACTACAATGCCATGGTGTCTGTGTTACACTTGGTAAACAAAACCACCCTAACCTTGCAGCTGCATCCCCTGCCTTTGCCTGCCAAGGTGGCAGAGTTCAGGACATGAGGCTTCCTCCATTAGGTACATGTACTCTCTTCCCCAGGGATGACATCCCCAGCCATGAACCAGCCAGTGGGAGGACAGGACAGGGATGCTTTCCATGTACCCTGCCGGAGCTGAACTTTCAATGAGAGGGTGTGCAGCACCACTGGACCAACACTGCCCAAGGGTCATCAGTGCTGGGGTGGGACAAAGCCCCACAGGAGAGCCCAAGCCAGGCCAGCACCAGCTGGGACACACCAGTTGCTGGTGCTGGCTGTGCTCAGGAGGCTGCTGGCACATGGCATCCCATCACCACACAGGCTGCCCAGTGCCCAAGGTGAGCACATGCCCCATCAATTTGTTACAGCCTCTATCTGCTGTGCATTAACCACCACACAATTTCTTCCCATTTACATGTATTTTTCTTGTGGAGCCCCAGATGTGCCCAGGGGTGTACAGCTCACCCCACCAGTCTTCAAACTCCCTCAGGCAAGGCTTCTTGCTGCCAAGGTGTGGAGCATGACCTTGGCAGGGCTGTGGGAATAGTGTCACCAGCAAAGCCTTGTGCTGTGCCCCACAGTCCCCAGCCCAGACAAGGCAGGGAGCCCAAGAAGCCAGGGACTGCAGAGAAGAGCTAAGCCCATGTATTTCACAGCCCTCCTGTGTGCAGAGCCATCACCCAGCTCCAGAGTTCACTACGGAGCATTTCTGTGCTGGGAGCAGTGACCCTCGGGGGTTCAGGCAGGCAGGGGAAGACCACTCAGGCCGTGGGCATGGCAGGCAGGCTGCAGCTCCTGGGTGCCCCGCGGGGGGATGAGCCCAGCAGCGACCATGCGCCTTTCGCTCGTTAGGAAGTTGAAGGTTGCACATGCGTTCGCCTGTGAACAGAAAAGGGAGTGAGTGAAGCTCCGGCCCTCAGAAAGGAGACTCGGCCCTTCCCCACAAGGAACATGACCCCCTCCCTCCCTCCCTTCCAATGGGGTGCTGCCCGTGCTCCCCCTTACCGTGTCCTGCACCTCCACAGCAATCCCGCACTCCCGCATCTGCTTCAGCGTGGCGGGGTGGAGCCGCTCCACTCTGTCCCCTGTGCCCAGCACCAGGATCTCTGCAACCAGGGCATGACAAGGGTGGGCAGGGCAGCATTCGAGCTGCCTCGGCCCAGACCTGCCCTTCCAGCAGGGACCAATGGCTCCCGACAGCCACCCCGACAGCAGCCCGAACGCGCGGCAGCCTGCGCCCCTCCCGCTCCGCGTACCTATCTGGGGCTCCAGCAGCCGGAACAGCGACAGACTCTCGTGCGAGATGTCCCGGTAGGAGCCAACCTGCGGGGACACGGTGGGCGTTGAGGGGGGCCGCCCCCGGTACGCGGTGGGGACCGGCAGCCCCCGCCCCGCCGCCGGGCACTCACGTTCCACTGGAGGATGCTGCGGGGCAGGACGGCGCAGGGCCCCACCACCACGTCTCCGCTGATGCTGAAGCCGCGGGTGCTGTAGCCCTCGATGAACATGATATTGGGGGACTCCGGCTCTAGCACCATCACCCGCGTCCGCTGGTACATCTCATCATCCGCCGGCGTGAGCCGGTGACCCCGGCACGGCGCTCTGCGGGGAGAGCGAGCAGCTGGGACACATGGGACCCACGGACACCCCCGGACACCCTACGGCATCCCACGGGCGCCTGCCCCGGTGGCAGGGAAGCCGCGGTGCCGGTTGCCGGTGNAGCGGGGTCGGACCGGGGCTCCCGGGGAGCCCGCGGGGTCCCTCCGCCCGCGGGTGCTGAGGGGCGGGAGGGCCGCGGCACTCACACACCCGCTGCCCCTGGGCCCGGGCGTGCCCCGATCTGCAAGAGCCTGGGTGGGCGCCGGAGCGAAACCG
>VZTB01007293.1:615656-633632 GCA_013397245.1 Thryothorus ludovicianus
GTAGGCCTTGTCCACTGTCCACTCGCCCGGGGCTCCGGCCCCGGCCCCCGCCTCAGACCCCGCAAAGCGCTCCATCTCCTGCTGGAACTGCTGCTGCCGCCGGCGGTTGGGGTCCACGTTGATCCAGTTGTTGGCGATCCACTTAGTGCCTTGGGTGACCAGGCAGCCCCCATGCAGAGCGAAGTCGTCCAGCTCCCCCACCCAGCCTGCGGAGCAGAGCCCCGTTAGTCGGTGGCAAAGGAAGGCAAGCACAGCTGAGACCGCACAGGGACACATGGCCAGCCAACGCCAATGCCATCTCTCCTGCCTGCACTACCTGCTTGGATTTGAGCTCAGATACATCCTACAGCAGTTACTTTTTCTGGCACCCCTCCATCTTAGTGCCATCTCACCCCAGTGCCTACAAGGAGCTTATGAGGGCAGGCTCCCTGAGTGCCAAATGCCCACTGCCTCCATCTCTCCACTCAGCACAAGTGGCTCTCACAATCAGAGAATCATAGATCATAGAATCTGTTTTTCCCAGCTCTTTTCGAAAAAGAAAGCCTGGCACAGAAGAGATGGGTACCAACAGAAGGTACGTGAAAACCAGCGGCTCGCAGCCATTTTAGAGATTGCATTTCAGCAGTTTTAAATGACCTGTTTACAATGATCCTATCATTTTTCTGTGACAGACTTGCATCAGCAGCCACTTTCCACTTAGGAACAAATTGCTCATAAACGCACAACAGGGCTCTTCTCACAGGAGCGTGACGGTCTTGGTATTATCATCCAACAGCCCAAACACTGGCCTTGTGACCTCCTCTGTGGATTTTCTAGAGAAGGAAACATGGGCTGCTCTCAGGGGACCTGGAATACTACACTCCTTCCTCCCACCACAGCTCAAAACCCTCTGGAGGAAACCCTCTGGAGCCATACTCACCAGCAGCTTTAAAAGATTCGTATCAATTCCCAGCCTGTCAGGGAAAACCGCACTGCGCTTCGTGACAAAAACAGCCCCAAGGACACATCATGGGGCTGCGGCTCAGCTACAAAGCAGGCATTGGCCCTGAGCGTGGTGGCATGGGGTGGCCCATGTGTCCTCATGCTGCAGAGCTGATGGCTGTGCCTTTGTCTACCTCCCCTCCCCACCCCTTTGGGCAACACCACATCAGTGACACATTTTGAATTGCAGACCAAGTTCCAGCAGGAGTTTCAGCTTGCACAGCGGGATGGAAGGCAGCTGGTGACGGCGAGTGCAGCCAAGGTCTTTGTTTGCTAGCTAGTCCTGTCCCCCAAAGACATCAGGAGCCACTGACCTACTGCCTGTAAACAAAGGCCTTTCAGAGTCAGGAAGCCCCTACTCAGCTGTTGACAAAAAGACTTTACAGTTCCCACTAGCAGGCAGCTACTACCCTTTTTTTGGCTGCTCTTTGAGCTCCCAGATGCAGCAAGGAGATGATGGCTGTCACCTACTGCAGTCCCACCCCTCCCAAGAGCCCAGTTTTGAAGTGGGCCTGTACCTTCTCCATCTGACAGGTAGTTGTACCAGAAGACAGCAGTGCCTTGCTGAGGTTTCACCCGCAAATTGCCCTTGTCACAGTTTTTCCGAGTATCTCGCAGGTCAATGTCATTCTGGATCAAAGACTGGAGAGAAACCATAGGGAAGACGTTAGAAACGGCTGGAACAAGGTACTGTATTGCCCCTGCCCCTCCCTCTTGCCCGAGTGTCCCACAGGATGGCTTAAGGTTGATGCTGGGGCTTTCATAACCCACCTGGAGCAGCCAGGTTCAGGCCCCAGGAGGTTCATAACCTGTTTCTGAGCAGCTGCCATTTCTTAACACATTGCCTGACACCTCACACCTCTGAGCAGGGAGAGCTGAGCTGTCAAACCCTTGCATCTCCTCCCCTGTCCTCAGAGGAAGAAGACTATAAGTGGAGCACAGTTTCCCCAATGCTCTAGCTACAAATGCTAATGCACACCAACCAATACACCAGACCCTTTCTGCAGCCACAATGAATGAAGACATTCAAAGAGGAACTCAAGTTTCATTTACCATCTCTTCGTACGTCCTGTTATCAGCGATAGGAAAGACTGTTTCACCTCCCCCAGTCACATTGTTCAGGTAGAACAGCACAGTCACATACCTGCAAGACAGAGGCTGTCAGGAGACACACCTGAGCAGGAAGAGATGCACATGGGCTCTCCATGCCCTGCCCCTCCACCATAAATACAGTGGCTCCTCCAAGACAGCACATGGCTCATGATTTACACCATCAGCTTTTCTCCAAGAGTAACACAAGGACAACAAAGAAAACCCCGACCCAGAGTAGTGAGTGTGCTTGTAGGCTCTGCTGGGGAAGGCCCACCCATTCCACCTTCCTTGCATGGACTCACAGGATTTTCCCACCTCCCCTTCATGCCAGTGATGTCCTGAGCTGGTTTGTGAGCCCACAAGCTGAGCACTGAGTCTCAGGCGAGATGAGGTGAGTTAGACACCCCTTGTCTAACTTGTTCAGGACAGAGCTTACCGGCAGGAGGTCTCAAAGGGAGAGCTTTCATTGGCAACAAGCTTCGTGTGGCTGCAGGCAGTCTCAGGGAACACGGGGCCACTGTCCATGTGGGCATGGTAGTGCCCTCCTTGGTCGTACCGCACAACCTGGAGGGGCTCGCTGTGCTCCACGATCTCGGGGGGCAAGCGAGTGAGGCGCATCACCCTGGGGAACAGCAGAGCAGGTGAGTGGAAAGCCACTCTCACTCTAGTCAGCCACTACTCCCAAGCAGTGAATACACCCAGAGAAAGAGAGCCCCCTTCCCCTAAAGACCGGAGAGATGGATGGGTTGCAGTGAGCATGCCAAGAGGCAACCAGGTCCTTACAGATCTGTTGGACCATCAGCGTCAGCTCAGAAAACCCTCATCGAGGTTAATAAAAAAACAAAACAAAACTGAAGGAAGCATCTCTAGCAGGACTGCTCTCAGGAAGATTTTGCTTGTTCAGCAAGATCCCTTCTGTGCATGTCCCTGGAGCCTCCATGTGCCATCTCATCCCTTCTCTGGACTCCTGCACACCACCTACAGACCTCAGGGACAGTTAGGAAAGCACAGGGCCCCTGCTGAGAGTGAATGAGAGACTAGCTCTAGGAATAGTCTTGTCACCTAACTCACCTTTCCCTGTTGCCTTTTCAGCAGCCTCCCCCAGGGCAGAGGGGCACTGGAAGTGATCAAGGAGACCGGAGCCCTCCTGCTCTGGGATTTTTCCACTGCTACATCTGAGATCATCCCCAAGGCAAGCAGGTACGTCTTGAGACCTGCCAAAGAACACTCAGAGCTCTGAGAATCTGGACCAGTGAAGCCCTTGGGGCAGGTGCAAGGAGAATGTGGCACCCAGGCAGGATGGCAAAGCCCCTGCAGGCACTGCCTGGTCCCAGGCAGGACTAACAGCCTCCTTCAGTGCTGTGTCTTCACATCCTCCTGACAGTGGCCAACTGGAGAGCGTACAACTGGAATGCTGATGCCTGTGTGTGCTGGCTAGCTGGCACAGAGAAGGTGGCAGCCACAGTCTGCTCTAATCAAGGCAAGATGTGGCCCCATTTTCCCACTGGAATGCACTGAAGGAGTGGCCAACAGCTGTTTTTCAGGCCTCAGGACAGATTTTACCCACCCACGTTCTGGGTGAGGACCAGCACCACAAGAACAAGCGAGTCTCCAGCCAATTATCTGAAGCTCACCACAACTACACGATTTGGCCTTCATGCTGGGCTTCAGCTCTTCCCACTACCAAATCTGAGCTGAAGGGAAGGGTAA
The DNA here is from genome assembly GCA_013397245.1 of Thryothorus ludovicianus. Lineage (NCBI taxonomy): Eukaryota > Metazoa > Chordata > Aves > Passeriformes > Certhiidae > Thryothorus > Thryothorus ludovicianus. The sequence continues at coordinate 619,440 of VZTB01007293.1, forward strand.
GAGGTTCTTCCTCCCATCTGCCATGAGCTGCCCTACAATATGTGTGCTCCAAAGATTAAACTAACTTGACTAATTTAAGGTGAAGTCGTGCTTTTTAAAAACTCAGCTCTGAACAGCAAAGATAAATTTCAGTGAAATGCATGAGTAACTTAAGCAAATGACACTAACTGCTGGCACCCAGACAGCATTGGAAACAGGCAGTTTCTCCCAGTAAGCTCAGTTACTAATTAGAATGAATGATTTCATATACTGCCAAATCTTCCTGGTTTTATAGGGCTGTTCCCAAAAGTGAATGGAGATGTTGAAAGGCTTGATTTTTCTTTTTCCCTTTCCACAGGACAATACGAATTCTTATTCTAATGAAAACCTCCTCTCTCCATTTTGTGTCTGTGTTCATTGCACTTTATACTCCAAAGACTTTTCACACAATTTGGATGTGTGAATATTAGCAAGTCTGCCACTGCCTCTCCCAGCACACAGGTGATGCTTGTGCCCACCCAAAGCCGACCTCCCTCAGCTGCCTGGCCCGTACCTTTGCCGAATGGCTCTCATGACCTGGTGTGCCCCCTCGCCCTGGTACAGCCAGGTGTGCTGGCTGTTGCGCACCAAGTCACTCATCTTCACCTTCTGGCTTCCCATGTACTTGTGGAAATCACGGATATTCAACTGCTTGAACTCCTCCAAACTTAGCACACCTATGGGAACACAGGAAAAGACACTTGACTGGTGCAGTTAATGGTTCTTGTGTCCTTGTCCTGGGTTGATGCTAAATTGTATCCTCATTCATCTGTTTAGTTCAGAAATAAGTGTTGTACCTTTAAAAATTGGATCTGAGAGTGAAGAAGGCACACTGGAATTCCTGAGGCAGTTGTTTTCAAAACATAAAGATCAGAGTCTGCAGCTTTCGGACACACAGCCTGTGTGTGTGGGCAGCAGAAGAGAGCTCTCCTTTGCTTTTTGTTAGTTTTTTTGCTAGCCGAGGCAGAGAAGTTCTCCGAACTGCATTCTTTTCCTTTTCTTGGAACTGTTTGAACCTGCTCTGGACTAAACACCCAAAAGGGCACCAGGAGCTCAGCCCTTGGCCACCAGGCCTGGCCTGGGCCCGGCCTCTCCACCAGAGGAACCGACAGCAACTGAGCCGAGCTACAGCCACGAGAGAGACTTCCTGGCATCTCTGCGGAACGGCGAGAGGTTTTTTTGTTGTTCAGGGTTGTTCCTTCATTTGTTGGGCTGAGGAGTGTTTTATCTGTTAAATAAACAACTTTTTCCACTTTCTATCAAGGAAATTTTTTTCCTATCCCGATTCAGCTAAGGGGAGGGGTGGTCCATCTAGAGGTTTGTTTTGTTTTGTTTTCCCTTTCTTTCCCTCTTCCAAATTTGCCCTAAACCAGCACAGTCCTGTACTTGGAGAAACACCAGCTGAGGGCATTGCAGAAATTGCCTTCCTCATACAGACCCCAGTCAGGGCCCACTGTGTCCACCACAGGCTGTACCCCTTCTGCCCATGATCATGGGCTCCAGCAATGCTCTCACCTGCAGCAGAGGACACAGAGCAACCTGCCAAAGTGAATTGTGCAGGGTCAGAACAGGGACAGGTAAAATACCATTTTAGACTTAAAAAAGCTCCTGAAACACACAAATCAGTAGATCAAAAGAGAAAAACAGACACTCCAGTTCTGAAATACACAAGAAAGTCTGTGCCACCCAATGTCTTGAGGCTTGTTACTTAGATATTGAAATCAACATGGTTAGTGTGGGACCTCAGACCACATTTTCTATATGACCTTGCAGGCTAATTAAGAAAAAGCCAAACCCAAAACAAGCAGTACATTGTCCTGCATTTGTGTAATTGCAAAACATAAATGAGGAATACAAGACAGTATGGTCTTGCGTAAAAAGAAATAACAGAAAAGCAAGAGGTATAAAGCAGTTTCTCTTAAAACAGGTATTTCTTGTTTGCACTCAACTGGGATCAGCAAGGGGTGGACTCTTGCCTTTGTCAGCTTCAGGAAAATCCTCACATTTGTTGTTTCTTCATTCTGGAGAAGGGAAACCTTGCACAGGTTCCTGATACCAGCATACAGTGCACTGCCCTGGGCTGTCCAGCACACACCATGGTCTGGGTAAGGAACTCACTCAGGCAGCAAACACAATGCTGCTGGGTGCCAGCTCTGCTCTCTGGGCACCAGCACCCCCTGGCAGGAGGAAGGACTAGCCACAAGGGTCAGCCAGGGACAATTCCTCAGGTGCCATGTCCTCAGGTCATGACCAAATGATTCACTCTTATTATTCCTAGTGTCTCTCTGTCCCCACTTCCCCTTACTCCCCTAGAGTCTTTGATGACGCAGTGCCACATCCAGGTTGTGACCTGGTCTCTCAGTGTCATGTACCAATCTTACAACAGAGGGAAGCAGCACTCTGGAAGCAAGGTCCTGCCAATAGCCCTTTAACAGGACCTTTCATTTGTTAATGTCCAGAATGGTGGAAAAGCCACTGAGGACTCAGTCACAGGACTGCCAAGAATGCCACCAGCCTGGAGGAGAGTTGCACAGGGCGCCCTCCGGATATTTATGCATTCACACTGCTACTGCTTCAACTCCAAAGCAGCTCCTCCTGGGCAGCTCTCAATGCCAGGTCACTGGAAGAGAGTGTGTAGAGCCTGTGCATTCACTTAATTTGATTAGGAAATGGAGTGCTGCTTAATTGAGGCCACTCTAATTAGAGCAGCAGAGGTTAGAGTGTATGTCCGGACCAGCAGGAGCCCTTGGGAGACCGGGGGCAGGAGGGGCAGAAGTGGCCTCATGGAATATAGAGAGAGGGGCCAGTGCCAAAGGCTGACAGACAAGATCACCCCCCCACCACTTATTCCACAGTGACACAGCCTCTTGGCCTGCTGGAAAAGTCTTCCTGAAAACGGGGGGCATGCAATGTGTATCTGAACACCTGCATCCAGGTAACATGAGCTCTGTAGTCAGAACCTGAGCAGTCTCTCAGACCAGGGGAGCAGAAGCACAGCCCTAAGATCCTGTTATAGCAGGGCATGAACCAAAGCAGGTCTGACAGGGGAGAAGGAGTGCAGAGTTGTGGTCTGGTCCTGCTCCAGCAAGATCCAAGCCCAGGCAGTGGGACCAGTTAGCTGCTAGGGTGGTGATTCAAGGGCAGGAGTGCTGCAGTAAGAGGGCTACTCTGCATTTACTTCCTTGAGAAGGTGTCTAGGGCAGTGCTACTCCCCTTCAAAGAATTCAGCTAGAGAAAAAGGCCTGGGCAGGGACATGGCTCTTGCTTTCCCCCACATGGCTGTGCAAGGTGTCCAAGGTGCTGAGGGTGAAGGGATTCCCATGGAGCTGCTCTTACCATTCCCATCAGGATCAGCTTTGACTGCTGTGTACATCTCCCGGATGTTTTCGGGGGTCATCCACCTGCCATTCCCAAGCCGGGTATGGGTCAACACCTGAAATTCATAAATGGATCAAAAAAAAAGCACTTGTACTCCTGAGACCCTACAGATTCCCTGCATGAGGCCTGGTGGGATGTGCTCCACAGCACATCAGCCAGACAGCCATCAGCACATTTCTACAGAAAGACGATTGCAGTGAGAATCATCTGGCAGCCACACACAGAGTGTCACTGATGAGTGCTGTTATTTCCAGTTTAGGTCACAGCAAATGACTGCTGGGACCTGGTTAACCAGCCCTGAGGTAGAGAGAGCACAGCTTTCTCTTGAAGGGAAAGGAAAGCTATTGATGATAAAAGTGAATGCTTTTACTTGTCCAAGGAAAGGACTTTGAACAAAATTCTTCCCTTCAACATGTACAGAGAGATGCAGAAGCCTGAACAACTCTCAGCAGGCTCTGACCTTCAGAGAAAGAAGCCTTGCCTTGGGATGTCACTGGCACAACTCCCCATACTCCACAGCACTCGTGGTGCACAGGATGGTTCAGACTCTCAGCTTCACCTGAAATGGGAGCCTGAGGAGGGACATGCCTGAACTGTCAGTACTTGCCCTGATGCACCCAGCCATACAAAGCAAGGGTGCAGAAGAGCTGTGGACAAGAGGCTTATTATCCCCCTTGGCACATCAAGAGGGGTAGCTTTGCTGGGGCTTGTGAATTCACACAGTAAGTTCCCCACAGGCTGCATAAAACAGGGCCTACGTGACAAACTCACTTCCCAGGACACACAGCAAGAGGCAACAACCCACAGCACAGGAACATTTTATCCAGCATATTCAAAACACACATGTCCTGCCAAGGGCTGTTGCTGCCTCCCAATAGCATGACAACTGCTGCACATTGCCCCAGAAACTTCCATTCTGAAGGCCAGCATAAATTTTGAGGCATAAAATTACACAAATTGTGATCGGTGTATGCTGAGGTCTGGCCCCACCCAAGCACACAAACCAAAAGAGCATCTGATGAGGGGACGTGCCAGAGGGTCCCCAGCAAACCTTCCCCAGTCTGTCCCACACTCTACCTCTTTGAGCTGCAGCTGCCCATCCTGATTGTGATCCAGTAGATTGAAAATGTCCATCTGGCTGATTTCGATCATTTCCATGGCTTCCTCATAGTCCTCTGTTGGTAGGATCTGGCTCTTCTGTAGCCCCTTTAGCTTTGCCAGATGGACAATGAGCTTGCACTCCTCCTCTGTCAGGAAGTCAGGGATTTCTGCAGCAAAAGTGTGAGCAGCAACAGAGACTGAGGAACTGTTACAGTGGGATCCTATGCTGGTGGCAGAAGACTCAGGAAAAAAATATTAAAAGAGGTAGGAGGGAAATTTAGGAACTGTCTAAGTTTGGGACATTCAAAAACATCCACCCTTCCACTGGACGGGCTCTCAAAGAGCATACATCACACACCTGAGCTGCTGGAGGCAGGTATTTTTATAGCACCAGTTCCTCAATGTTTGGATCCTGGGGTCAAGCCCTTAAACTCTCTCACAGATACCACAATAGACAAAGGAGTGAACAAACACGTGCATATCACTGCATATTACCATTTCAAAGGTGCCATGTGGAGCACAGTCTGGGAACTGCTGCTTTACCGGAAGGGAGGCCCAAAATCTTTACAGTGGGCAGTGGTGATGGACAGGGTTTCAGACGTCCTTGCTCTCATGTGGAGAGGATGGCACTTTGCACAAAACCAAATCCCTTTCAGGGGAGCATGGCACAGTGCTCTACTATGAAACTCAAACAGAAAGGAGAAAAATTCTAACTTACTCCCACTCATTCCCTTGATCCCCCACTAAAAATGGTCTTCAAATGCAATAATAAAGAGGAAAATACTAGACATGGAGGATGCCAGGCTCCATACTCGGGTATCTTCAGCTTTCCTTTGCAGCAGAAACCCAGCAGCAATCAGGCAATTCCACAATCCCAAGCAAAATGAAGTGCAGATAAATCCACTGATGACAATGAGACTAGGAGATTTCTAGCTGCAAAGTACACTGGGCAGGCACTTGGAAAGCACTGGCAAGGTCCCATTCCAGAGCACAGTTACACTGTGGCCCAGGAGGTTCAGAGGATCCTCCTGGCTGGTGTCTGTCACAGCTATGGTGACCTTGTTATCAGCTGCTCAGACTTTTGAAAAAGGAAAGAAAAACCACCAGCGCAGGACAGGTTAAGTGCTCCAAGATCCAAGGTCGTGATCTTCAAAGTGCAGCTCCTAGAGCTCCTGCAGGTATGTGCCAAGGACACATTATAGATCAACTATAGCAGCAATCCTCAAATGGAGGGAAAAAATTAATTACTTTCATGACCTGAAATCAACCCCATCGGCTCAAGCTGTCAATAAGCAGTTGGCTTCCTGCTAAGCACAGACCAGAACCAGCTCTGTAGAAAATGAGCTGTTCCTGGGAAGCCCCAGGAACACAATGCAGCCAGCTGTATCCCTAACACACTCCAAGGAAACAATTTCCGCCACAGGCAGCACAGGGTCCTTGTGCCAGAGGATGCTTCAGAGCTGGAGCTTCTACTGACCAGTGTGAAGCTCATGGCACAGCACCAGGTCCAAATGAACCAGGTCCACGGACAGCCCACGCCCCCAGTATTTCCAGTTCCCCAAACTGGGCTACAATAATGATGGCTTATGGAACCTCAATTATTTGCTGGAGGAAGGATAATTCCACTCTTCAGTGGTAGTAACAGGATTTCAGAGTGAAGCAGGAATTCTGTTAAGTGGAAAGCATGTGGTCATGCAGGTTGCAGGGTGAGGGGGTTTCCAGCTGAGCGCTGCCAATCCTGTCTGCAAACAACTCGGCTCCACAGCTGCAAATTAGTTCCTCTCTGCCCCCAGCTCTCCTAAACAGTTAACTTGTGGCTGTGAGACCATCGTATCTCCCTGCCTGCTCAACAATAGATCCAGCTAAACAAATGCCTCCTAATTGACTTTAAGCAACACTTGATTGCTTTTACAAAAAACAAAAGAGAGGAAAACATTGGGGTTTATGAAATAATGACTAATCCTGGAGCAAGAGAAAGGGGATGGGTTGGAGCACTGGTGTCAAACAGAGATTCAATCTTGGCTGAAAGAGCCCCAAGACACATGGGCCAAGTCATTCATCCCTCCCCAACTGCCCTCATTTCCACACCTGCTGATCTAAGCCAAACCCCTGCTAAAATACAAACAATCGGGGCCGCTGGCAAATGAAAATTGGAGCATTGTCTTCCCCATGAGGGCTCTGAAAGGGCTGCACTTAATGAGGATGGATTGACAAAGAGGTGGCTCGTAGGCTATAAAAGGCATTCCACAGTCAGGAACAGCTCAGTCTGGGGTGTGCTGTCGGTTCACTTGCTCCAAGCATGGTCACATCCCCTCGCAGGCACCCCCCGAGGCTGGGTGGTCCGTGGCTACTGGGTCTCCTGGCACGCCTGCTGCTCTGGGGCTCTCCAGGTGCCCGGGCGAGCTACCTGAGGAGATCCTCCAGCTGCATGCCCATCCCACACCGCATGGCCCTGTGCTACGACATCGGCTACTCCGAGATGAGGATTCCCAACCTGCTGGAGCATGAGACCATGACAGAAGTCATCCAGCAGTCTTCCAGCTGGCTGCCCTTGCTGGCCAGGGAGTGCCACCCAGATGCGAGGATTTTCCTCTGCTCCCTCTTTGCACCGATCTGCTTGGACAGGTAAGATGCTTTTATGATTATTTCAGTGATAGCAGTTAACTCCCTGCAGGAGCACAACTGCATGTGCCTCCCGACAGAAAATGCATTCAATGTGATCTGTGCAGTCCCCAAGGAGCAGTGCTGCTGCTCTCGGCAAGGGACAATTGGATTACTCAGCAGGGAACATCCCTCTGAAAGTGAAACATGAGCATTTCATATCACAGGAGCAGAAATATGTTCCCTCCTTGGGATTCTTCTGTTCTCTCACCCCAGGCACTGCTGCCACATGCCCTGGCCAGCCTGGCATACACCAGCTTTGCCTCCCACCTCCTGTGCAGCTCCTTACCCTAGCTCCTGCCCCAAACACATGGTTTCTCAGTTCCCCGTTTCCCAAAAGTTCCAGCAGCAGAAAGAAATCTCCAGTTTTAAGGTGCAGTTCTCGAAGTACAGAGTTGCTAAGGAAATTTGGTGTGTAATCAGGCACTTGTGAAGGTAAGCAGTCTTTGCACAACTAGAGAGAATCCCCAAGGAGGTGAAGTGCTTCTGGCAGCTTGCCTAATCCCTCCTGTGCTCAGGAATTCCTTGCTTGCTTCCTGGACACGAATGTTCAAAAAAAAAGCCAAAAATCTCAAAAATTGCCTGCTAACCCTTCAACACAGCCCTGTGCAGCAGCAGTGGTGCTAGGGCTGGACCCTCAGCCTCCTGCCAGGCACACAGAGGCACTGAACAGCCATCCCCTCCCCAGGCTCATCTACCCCTGCCGCAGCCTCTGCGAAGCCGTCAAGAGAAGCTGTGCGCCCGTCATGGCTTGTTATGGCTATCCCTGGCCCGAAATCCTCAACTGCAACAAGTTCCCTGCAGATCACGAACTGTGCATTGCAGCAGTGTCCATGGATGAAAATTCCTCAAGCAGGAGAAGTAAGAGGTTTTTTCTTCATGTATTTTCCCATGTGTAACACTGAAAGCTCAAAAGGATGATCCTATGAGTTGTTTCTATTCTGTGTATTTTTGGGTTTAAGCTGTATTTAAAAAAAAAACCTATAAATTCTAGTTTTGTTCTCTCTGGGAACTGTGTCTAGAAAATTAGCATAACATTGACTGTGGCTTGTTTCTCTCTCTGCTGTATTCATTAGCTCCCTGGGTGCCATCAGAGCCCGCAGGGTTTGGGGCAGGGGGAAGGAAAGGCTGCAAAGCCTCCGGCCCAGGCACAGTGGGAGAGCTCATGGAGTGCAGACTCCCAGCAGTGAGATGTGCTTCCAGTGCAGCTTTGGAGCTGCAGCCTCCATCTTTCAGCTGTGTCTAGGGCTTAAAAACATGCAAAAAGAAATGTTCTGTAAGCCTTCTTTCTAAACATTAGAAATGCCATGAAGGGACATGAGGCTCTGCAGACATGAGTTACACAGGAAAAAAGTCACCCAGATACTGATGAACACTGGGGGAGATTCAAGAGCAGTTAAGGGGAGAACAGACATTTCAACCAATATAATTTCAGCATGACTGGATGGAGGCTGGCCATACCACTGCTTTGCTGTTTCATCCAAATTAGGAGATCTTCATTAAGCGTTTTTACTTCTGCTTTAACATGCAGCAACACACACAAGCCTGAACAAAGCACGACAAGCAGTGTCTGCCCCAGACACAGGAAGGAGAGTCTAACATTTCCCATCCTGACTGTCTGAGGTATCTCTCCAGGGCCTGGGTAGTTCAGGAAGAAGTATCACTACGAAACAGCAAGCCACCACTTGCAGATCTCAAAATTTCATTGTGCCTTTTCCAGTGAAGCTTGACAGAGGTGTTATAACCTAATTTCTCTTGCAGCAGTGCCCCGAGCCAGCTGCAAGGACTGTGAGCTTGAGGAGGCCAGCACTGCCAGGGAGATCCTGGAAAGCCTCTGTGCAAATGATTTTGGTGAGTATCCTCCTTTTCCTTTCAATTGCTGCCATTCCTCCAGCAGGCAGTGGCATGGATAGAAAATAGCTTTGCCATAACATACTGACTTGGAGAAACTGTAGCTTTTATAGCAGATCCCAGGGATTTTCAGTGTCCACCTTACCTGTGAGGTTGCAGGAGGACCCAGCTCCTGGCAGCACTGAAAGTGAAGAGCTGATTTATTTCTGTGGGCTCTGATTTTGTTTTGGTCTGTGACTGCTAAAAACAAGCAGTATTCTGGTTTTCCCTTGCAGACAAACATTTCAATCAATGCTTATAAGAATTCCACACCAGCTATTTCAAACTTTAATAGTGCTGTTCTAGTATTGTGACTCTCCCTCTCCTAGCCCAAGCTAGTGGCAGCACCAGCTCTGCTCAATCAGATGGCAGAAGTTTTCAAGATACTGTCCTGAATTCACATATAGAAACATATAGAAAAATATAGAAAAATAAAGAGATCTTTCAACAAAAGAAAAAAGGTAGCATATCCTGAGCAGCTGTCAGTCATGTCACTTCCTGAAATCTCTGCTCAGAGAAAAGTCAAATAATTTGCACAAGACCAGGACTTTGATGCATCTGCTTGCTTATGCCCATGATCCCTCCAGGGTTTCTGCAGTAGTGCTGATATATCTTTGCCACTCTTAGGAGGGAAATGGATTGAAAAGGAGATCTTTTCTCCCATGTAACAAGAGGAAATGGCTTCAAGTTACAATGGAGAGGTTCAGATTGGGTAATAGGAAATATTTCTTCACCAAAAGAATTATCAAGCACTGGAACAGGCTGCCCAGGGAAGGGCTTGAGTCACCATCCCTGAAGGTATTTGAAAGCCATGTAGATGTGGCACTCAAGGACATGGTGTAGTGATGAACTGGGTTGTGCTGGGTCAGTGGCTGAACTTGGTCTTTGAGGTATTTTCCAACCTAAATAATTCTGTAATTCTAAGAACAGTGTTCAGTACTGGAAACTAACCTCAAATGAGAATTTTTACAAGTTCACTGCAATTGAAAAAGCTTGGACAGATACCTCCTCACATTACAGAAACAGCAATGAAATATTGGGCTGGCTCTGTCTTGAAGCAGGTGAGAGCTATGAAGAGTAAACAGAACTCACAGCTCTTTTTCCACCCCCTGCAGCAGTGAAAATCCGAATTCTGAGGAAGAACACCACCACCACCATCTCAGACTTTGACCTGGACCCCTCCAAGGTGGAGGTGCTGAAGCACGGCCCCCTTCTCAGAACTGAAATCCCTGCCAGGCTCCAGCAGTGGCTGGACATAGATGCCACCTGTGCCCACAACATCATGAGGGGCACTCATGCAGGGGTCTTCGTTGTAAGTGGTGAAGTACAGAGTGACAAAGTGGTGGTGAACAAGGCCTATGCCTGGCAGAAGAGGAACAGGAACCTGCACCAGGCAGTGCGGAGGTGGAAACATCACCGCTGCCCTGAACAGGCGGGATGGAAAGTCTGAAAAACATCAACTCCAGCAAAAAGAAACTGCTCCCTTCCCTATGGCTAGAAAACTCCTTTCCCTGGCAGGTGGTGTTTTGGAGATGTACAGTCATATTTCTAGGTGATTTGAAGCAGTCATAGTGCACAGATAGGGCTTCACTACAGATCCCTGTTTTACCAAGACAGAGCTTAAGGATGCAGGTTTAACATATTCCTCTCACAAGGCTCTGTAGATCCAGGATGTGCTATGTTCAACTTTGCAGAGGATCCAACATCACAACAAAACTTAACTATGCAGGTGAGGATAAACTAGAAGAAACCTTTAATAACAGTTCCTTTTAGCTGTCATTATCAGAGCTGGTATTTCAGATTCATTATTTAACCCTGAGACATTTATGCTGTCCAAGTGCCTGCTTGCTTTCTGTCCAGAGAAATGGACAGAAATGTCCTTACATGAAAGTCTCCCTGACTGCAAAGTGCTACTTTTTATGTAATGGAGCAAATATTTCACTCTTAAACAGTGTGAGGTAAATTAAGGGGGAGAGGAACTCACCCCAGCTGTGCCCAGCCCCTTAAGATCTGCATGCTGAACTCTGCTCTTGAGTCAGGCTGTCCCTTCAGCTTCCTGCCCTGAGAGTTGATGAGCATCCACAGACGCAAAAGGAAACAGCCATTCTCAAGCAGGAAAGGCACAGAGCAGATAGCTGAGGGTTTCTGCATAACAGGGAAAACTATTTTTTAACATCAGAAATTCAGTGTGGACCAATAGATTCTGGTAACTGGGGATATCACAAGAACCTTGAGAAAAAAGCAGAGCATGAGTGAGACATAAGCTGTTCAAAGCTCTGCTTTGGTGTGAACAGCAGCTTTGCTTAGCACTGGGAGGTGAGTCCCAGCCCCAGCACAGTTGAATATTGCAGTTTTGATATGGGAACAGGGGAGAAACGTTCTACAGCTGCCTGGCCTTCCATCTGTATATAAGGAAGATAGAAAAAATGGTAAAACTCAGTCTCACCAAGCTGTCTGCAGCTCACTCTCTCACTCAAGCAGGTCTGTCACTCCCTGCATGGGGTACACACTGTGCTCCAGACCACAGAGCAGAAAACAGCAAATCCCCAAATGAGGAAACAAGTCGGATTTCTACTGCCTAACAAAGCACTGTCCATGGAAAGTTTTCTATATTGGTTTAAACCTGTGGCTGAAATAATAATAAAAAAAACCAAACAAGTGGAAAAAACGAGCCTTTGGGAGGAATGCTTTCTGCAGTGCTGGCCATGCAGACAGCCGGTCTGCTGGGGACACATTGCCTCCCCGTGTTCACAAGGCACACCAACAGCCCCCGCTGCGGGCTCCTCCTCACCCTGGTGTGGGCAGAAACGAGCGCTCAGGCACACACACAGCAATTCAGCGGCGCCCTGACATTTGTGCAGTGATTACTTCTCTTCCCTGAGGCTCAGGAGAAAAACACAGCCAGATTTCCTATTTTTATTCCTCTCCACTGTCTTCTCTTAGAAACTGCTGCCCAATCCACAGAATCTGCTGTCAGGCGGTCCTGCAATGGCAGTATCTTCTGAACAGACAGCATTTGGAAAACAGAACACATAAAAGCTCTAAGGTTGAAAAGGCTTTGTCTGATTTGTTTTCCATTAGTAAGGCTATTTGATTACTAGTGTTTCCCAACTGAAAACTGCACAGATGGTCTGATTTACAAGCTTTAGAAATGAAGCCTTGTAGCCAGAGGGGGGAAAAATTAGGGCAGGGATTTTTTCATAGCTCCATGAAATACGCTTGAGTTCCATGCAGATGTGACTTACACACAATTAAAAACCAAACCTAAAGTTCCCCTACAGTGCCCAGCCCATGCTCTGAAGCCCAGAAAACACATTAAATCATTCATGAGTGTCTGCTGCTGTGGTCTCACTGCAGCCTGCTCTGCTGAAAGCAAAAATGACAGATCAGGCACTGTTTCCTTAAACTGGCCCTCATATGTTGCAGCATTTCGTCTTAAATCCCCAGAAACTCAAGAGTCTTTGCTAAGGGCTTCTGTATTCACCAAACACAAGTAAGTCAAATACACACTTCTACTAATTTAAACAACAGAGATGCAATGAATTATTTTTAAAAAAAAACAAACAGTTAAATTAGATTGGTATTGCTTGCATAGATAGGGAAGTCTCTGAAAGTCTTTTAAAGTCAGAGCTGGCTCCTGGCAAGTTCATCTGGGAGATAAGAATTGTCTTCCAACTTGCAGTTTCTAAATAAGGGACTCCTTATCAGAGGACAAAGGAGAACAGACCCGTGGCATCTCAAATGGTGAATGTCTGTCACTGTGTGATGGCATCCTCAGGGAGCAAAGCTTCCTTCAAAACCAGTGGAGGAGCTGAAACAAGCTAAAAATTGCAGGATTATTGCTCCCAGGACAAACCTGCCTTTTATCATCTTCAGCATCTTCCTTGAGGGCCAGGACCAACTGTTTCATTTCAGTGGTGCTGGAAGGGCAGGGAAAGAGGAAACAGGAGTTTTCCTGAGTGAAAACCAGAGCAATTGCCTCAGACCATGGTTATGGTAACGATACCAGTTTTGTGATGCTGTGGGGTTATCAGCTCCAGGTTAGTGTGTCTGTTTAGTGAATGTCAGACAGAAATGTCGTGTTTTCAGTGTGTATGATCTACCTGGAATTAGAAAAAGATCCCACTATTTATATTATTGAGAAAGCATCTGAAAGATTCTCTATGATGTCTTTTCAGAAACAACAGGTTTTCTCTGGCTTTGCAGTAGTAGAAATTTTGTAATGATTGATTCCCACCCCTCAAATTACTTAGCATATTGTCAGTGGCTCTCCAGAATGTAGAGTTCAATTAGTGAGACTTGACCAGCGACAGCAAAACATCACAGAAAGGTAAAGATTAAAAAATATCTGAAAGGCAGATATTGTGTGGTTGTGTATCAGAGAAGCCAAAAATAAAGATAAATTTAGAACAAGACACAAAATGGTGGAAGACTTTAAATCTATCAATTTTCCTGTTACTCATTTCCTCTGAAGCAGTGCTGAAGCATCAATACTAAATTGCTTTTTCATAATTTATTAACAAAAGTATTCTAGTCTCAGGACAAGAGGTACCCAAATCCTTATCCTTATGTTGAGCAGCTTCTTCAAGGTTCTTGCTGGTGATCTGCTATCTATTCCCAGTATTTTACAGAGAACCCGAAAAACCTGGAAAGGTTAATCTTCCAAATTCTTCAAAGTGGGCCATCCCGAATACGTAACCTCTGTGAATTTTGCACCAACGTACCTCAAAGGATACCACACTTTATAACGCAGCCCCAAGGAACAGCAGCACAGGGAGGTGATGCCAACACGCGGGAAGTCATTTTCCCCCGAGTGGGTGTAAGACAGCGGCGGGTGTCAGACAGACACGCACACACGCCCCGCTCCGCCGGCACGGCGGAACCCCCCCGCTAGCGGCGTGCCCGGGCCCGGCAGCAGCTGCCCCCGGCGGGGCCGGTACTCACCGAACAGCAGCGGCTTGAGGCTGAGGGTGCGCACAGCGTGGGCCCTGCCGGGCACCAGCTCCACCCGCTGCGTGTGGCCCACCTGCGGGGAGAGCAGCGGTCAGCGGGCAGCGGTCAGCGGGCAGCAGCCCCGGTCCCGGCCCCCGGTCGCGGCCTTGCCTTGATGCCCTCGAGGCGCGGGAGGGCGCGGGCGGGCGGCGG
>VZTB01007293.1:633773-666979 GCA_013397245.1 Thryothorus ludovicianus
ACACCGCCCAAGTTAGAAAGTCACAATTTTATTTCAAATAAACCACGGGCACACCTCTGGCAACCGTCTCCCGGGCGGTTTCCGCCGCCCCTGCCCCTCTCCGGTGCCTGCGAAGTAAAGCGAGCGGTGGGAGCAGTCCTGTGCCCTCCCACGCACCTCAGCGCTGTCCCACAACCCCAACCAGACCGGGGCCGAGAAAGGAATTCCCAGAACAAGTGCCTCATTTAAAAATAAAGTTCTATTTTTCACCTGCTTAAAAAGTCTAAAATTTAGAGTGCAAGACTATAGTACAGAAACCTCCCGCTGCCCCGTCTGCGGGCGGGCACAGAGAGACTTCGCTGCGCAGGGCAGCAGTCATGCAGTTTATGGTGTCAGTAGAAAACGTTTTTTTTTACAGTCTGGAAAGCCTGAGGACGAATAGAGATGAGGCAGCCAATGCACTAACACAAGCGAAGCCCAAATAAAAGAGTACCAGATGCAAGGATGGAGAGGTGTCGGGCTGGCGCAGAAGCTGGAAACAAGTGCAAAAAAGAAAAAAAGAGAGCAAACATTCCACATCTTTAGCAGTAACTCATCAAAGGGAAACTTGTACCTCAGAATGAACGACTCCTGAGCCACTTTTTATTACCTATATCCATATAATGTTGCTAACTCAAAGAGGGCCATGATTAGAGAGGGAAAAAAATGGCCTTTTCTTTTGGTGTTGAGAACCTCCATTTCCTTCAGTGTCATTCACCTTACACACAGAGACAGCAGCTCCTGTGCTCTGCACACTTTGTCTTGAAGCCCATGACTTTCTGTACAACACCAATACAGAAGTGGTCCTGTCCAGGCTGCAAAAGCAAGTCCTGTTGTTTTCCCAGAGTATGGCAATAGGATCTGTGGGTGCAACCCAGGACTTTCACCAGTTTCAGAAAGGATGTTTTGTTTAAAAAATAAAATGGAACTGTTGACAAAGCTCTAGTTTCAGAAAAATTGAAAGAATTAGTGGGTGCACTGTGCAATCCTTATTACTGTTGCTCAGTAAAGCATCTCAGCAGCCTGTTCAGTAAGCCTGGCCACAGCTACGTGGTCAGGCTTGGCTACAAACAAGGATTCATAGCAAAATATTTTGTGGGGGCATAGAAGAAGGAAGGAGGGAGGGAAGGAAGGAGGGAAGGAGACAAAACCTCATTCTCATTTAGCTCAAAGCTAGACAATTATGTAACAGAAGTGAAAATTCTTTGGGATTAGGAAACTTCACATATCTGTTCTTCAAAGGGATTAAGTGTTAAAATGGTTATGTTTAGACAACAAGAACCCCAGTTTTCATCCTAATCAGTACTTCACACAGTAAATTTTTAAATAGTTTAAACACTGGTTCTATTCACTGCAAAATGCTGGGTCTCAGCAGTCCTTCCCCCCTCCACTATCCCTTCCTGTGGAAGCAGCATGCCAAGACAATAATTTGGGAAGGGGAGAGGAAGAGACACTGACCTCTAGGATATATCATGGGGAGGGCACAGAGAGGCTGCTGCTGGGTGCAGGGTAAGGAATGAAGTCAAGTGAGAGTGGCTGGAGCAAGGTCAAATCTATCTCTATAGCTCCAGCCTCGAGGGGAGCCAGAGCAGGACAGAGCAGGAACATAAGGAGCCATGGCTATGGAGATCTCTTGCACAGCTGCTCCCAGAAACCACAGACCCCTGCCCTGCTCCCTGACTCCAGCCATCTCTCCACAAGGCTGCCCTGTCCTCAGTTGCTTCTGCTGTAACACTCACTCCACGGCCAGCAGCTCCTCCCAGTGCACTCCCTTGTTCCCTGAGGATAGATCCCACACCAGGGATGGGAGGGAGGAAAGAAAAGGCCTTTCAGTTTGAAATTTTCTGCTGTGTACAACAAGCATGGCCACAGGATTAGCTCCTATGACAGCCTACTCCGTGTTTAAACTAATGCATCAGTCTTGATAAAATCTATGAGCCCAATTACACCTGCTGCAAATACCTGGGTCACATGTCTCAGGTACATGAAAGAGGCTCCAACAGCAAAGTTGGCTTATTTTGACACACAGGAATTTAGCACTTTTCCCCCCTCCAGTTTAATCTTTATCAAGTGACATTGCATAAGAACAATACAGGGATGCATCAAAGGCAACACTTCCAAATACAGCATAGAAGAGAATCCCGTGAGTTCCCCACAGAGGTGAAAATTTCCTTAGATCAGACTCCAGCTGCACCTTACTGGCTGCAGACAACAAGCTCCTGGTGCAAGTGGAACAGGTACCTGTGAAATCCTAATATGTGGCCTGCTTCCTGTAGCAAACAGGCAAGAGTCAGCATTTAAGTAACCTTTTTCAAGTTAACCCCTACTAAAATGAGCTAGGTTTTCATATTTTTATTTTAGTGTATATTTTACATTAGAAAAGAGAATGTTAATAAAAAAGCTCCACATGCTCCTAACAATCCATTTTCTGATAAGTTCCCACCAGCATCAATACTAATATACAAATAAATTAATTTTGCTAGTTAATCTTCTGCCTGGCTTGGTGCAGGCTCTGCACAAGCAGTATTCAAGCACTTGTATTCAAGTGCCTGTCCACATTGCCAACACGTGCCAGGGAGTGTGTTGTACGTAATCTTTCCTCCTCATAAATGTAGTGATGTTTAGTCTCACTTTGATGAATGAGATCAATTTTTCTCAGCCATGCCACCCAGCAGGCACAAATAACCTTTATCAGGCTGCATGGCACTGTTATAACATGGATTCTTTCACTCTGCAAAAGCCCCAAGCCTTGATTAACAACTGTATGCTACTACTCCCTCATCACTCACTTTGGCAATATAACATCCTCCCCACAAAAACATAAGCAAAAATCTACATGGAAGACCTAAAATTCACCAAATGCAGAATCTGATTTCCCTCAATTTCTCTCAAACTCAAGCCATATCTCCCAATGTTAACCCGGTCTGTCCCCTGCAATTCCTCTGTTTGCTTTTGTTTGTGTAGCTGGATTTTGCACAGCTGATTTCCAAGAAAAAAGGGACATCACATGTGATCATACTGAATCATGGCCACTGCTGGCACTGTCAGGCCAGACACAGCAGCAGCCACCCTTAACACCAGCCACTCTCCTCATGCAATGCCAATGCTGCAATGCCCTGGTTAAAGGAGCATCAGAATAGCTAGCTGAGATATTTTTTGACCTCCTTCAGTGACTAGGAGGATTTTTGGGTCAGAGGAAGAGAGAGGGACAGGGGGAAAAGCCCATTCAATTTACAAGCAGATTAAGGAAAAACACTCCACTGCCAATTTATTTTCAAAAAGGGTTTTGTGTTATTCTAAGGTTTGTCTGTATAATTGTACAACCGTTGAAAATTACATAAACTGTAATGATCTAACACTATTAACAGCCATTCAGAAAAAAACTCCCTCCTCTTCTGAAACCATCAAGGGCAGGAGGGAAATGGCCCAGGAAATATGCCAATCTGAGCTCTGGCCTCTAGCCTGGTAGAAACAGAAACAGAAAAGATAAGAGAACAAACTGGACTAAGAGGTGGTGTTTGCATGTGTCTGACTTGCAAGGGGAGGGGTGGCTTTGTCCTTGGCCGTGTTCTCCCAGAGGCAGTGCCTGCTTATCCCAGTGAAGCTCCCATCACTTCACTCGCTGCTCTCACCCCTGCACTGTCACTTCCTCCTCCCTTATGTGTCATGGAAGTCTTTCAGCAGGGTCCTCCGTCTCTGCTCTGCTATGTGCATCTGATTCTCTAAGTCCTGGAAAAAGAGAAGGTACAAATTGTTAGTAAAAAATCCCTGGAGAAGACCTAATTTTCCTTAGGGGGACACTGAACTCCAGCTTGAGAAGCATCAACCATCACACACTTCATGCACACTCTGATTTATAAGATCCCAGATCCTCTTCCTTTTTATGTGGGCTCCCTCTGCAGTTACCTGGCACTTGCTCTGTTTAAAATGCTATGCACTTAAGAAACCTGCTTTTCACCAGAAGGCTGCATGCAGTCTCCTCCAGGGCTCCATGGGACTTGTTTCATTCTGTGGGAATCCCTGCAGCCCCAACTCCTCTCCTACAAGGCACTGAGCACTCTGCTTCTACATCATCTGCTGGCTAAAGGTAGTTTCTGGATCTGTTTTTCAGAATCCTCCCTTGACAGCCTTCGTGCTCCTGCAGAAGTGTTAAGCCCAACAAACAAAATCTGGCCAACAGGCTCAAGCAAGCAGAACACTCACCCCTCTGTCATAGCTGTCTGCTCGCTCCACCTTCCATGAGAGATTTTCAATTTCAGCTTCTAGCTGGGCCTGCTGGTATTCAAACTGCAAAGAGCAAAATAAGAGACATCAACAAGGAACTGGTTTAGTGGAGCAGTTTCATTACACTTGAGGAGCAGACAAATGTGTTCTGCTGACAGCGGTGCTGGCAGATCAGGTTTGTGTCTCCTCCTTATCCGCCTTCACCTAGATGGGATCACCCCTCCTGGGCATGTCTTGTGTAAGCACTGCCCAACCTGCATCACTCAAAATCAACCCAGTCAGCTTAAAAACACTGCACATGACAAATACCTCCTAATTCAGCCTATTTTGCCATAAACAGGTAACAAAATGCTCTTATAAGTAGCTCTGCAGGCAGAGTGGAAGGATTGTTAATCACTGCTGGGAGCAGCAACTTGTTCCACTGGCACAGTCAGATCCAGAAGAGAACATCTATCCACAGCCTTAAAGAACACATGATGCCACAAAGAAAGATTCTATAACAGGTTTTACAGGACAGCTGAGTCAAAGAAAAAAACTCTTCACTGAATTCAAGGTTATTTTGGTACTTTTTCAGCGCATAAGATGCACCAAGCCAGCAAGGAACTTATAGCAGGAATAAAAAGCAAAGCTACACCCTGATCCAAGGAAAAGCTCTCCTCCAGCAGCTCTTCACAGGAAATATGGCCCACAGCATTGTGATAAATCTTACCAAGAAATAAATGCACACTTCCAGCCTCAAAACATTCTGGATAAATGGCTTGTTAGTGAAAGTGCAGTGAAGTCTCCTGGGAAAATAATGTATTGTATAAGAGGACAGAGCTGCTGGTTGACTTGAAGTGAAGAAGAAAGGTCTAAATCCACTTATCTATCCTGTCCTTACCTCAAACTCAGGACTAATATTTCAGATACTGCCCAGCTCTGGAATTCAGCCCAGCATGCTGCCAGCTATACCCCAAAAAGTTATCAGAAAAAAAAAGAGCAGAACATCTTACCAGTTTCTTTCTGGGACCAGACTCCATGTAGTAGGCATATGGATATGTGTACTGCAGGGTGTAACGACACTGTCCAAGAGTGGGAGGAAAAGAGAGAGAAAAGGACAGGAGTCTCAGTCTTGGAAGTCAGCATAGTCACATTTATGTGATCCCCACAGGCTAAGAAGCTACCTCCTGACAACTGGACACTTTCTGGTAGAATTTCTTACACCTGCCTTGGAAGAACTTGTGCAGGTCTGTGTATTGTGGAGTATGACTTCACAGAGGTCACTTCTAGATGATTTTTGGTTAGTTCATGTCCTAGACCAGAAGTACTGTCCCACATAACCACAACTCTTAAATTTCCTTCCTTACTTGGTATTATGAATTTAGCATTCTGGCATGTATTCTCTTCTCTGTGTTAAACAAAACACAATTACCCACCTTTGCAAGTAGTTTTGCAGCATTCTGTAGGTATTGCCAATCTATCCATGTTCCCAAGTTGTTCATAACTCTTTCTTGGATTTTCTCCTGGATTCGTTGGTATGTCTGTGCCTCCAGCTGTAGGCTTTTATTGTGATTCTCCCACTGCAAGAGGTGGGGAGACAGGGAAAGGAAAAAAACGGCATGAGAACAGAGTACTACTGCTGTAAAAGCACAAGCTCTAGCAAGCAGAAATTGGAGTGGGGCAGGAGTCCAGCAAGGCAAGACATGCTGTGGGAAAGAATGGCAAGGCAGCACCTCCAGCAGCAAGTGGTGGAGGCTGTAGACAACAGACTGACAGCAGCAAGAGCAGGGAGCAAACCCAGCTCCTCCGACTGGGAATGTCCTCTGGTCACACAGTGACCTTGTGTCTAACAAGGGGAAAAGTCATGGTGATTCTTCTACTTGAAGGATTTCTATAGGAAGGTCAAGAGTTTAAATTAACATTTGGCATGGGCTCAGTGAACTCCAATATCCACATACACATTGTAAACACGGCTGCTTCCCAAAGCCTGTTGGTCTGGAGAGCCAGGAATGAAGGGATTTATTTTATGACAGGATTTGGCTCCTGCTATGAAGAATAAACTCATTTTAATGGGGAAACTGAAACGCAGCAGTATTTAACCTCTACCACATTCTCTTCTAGAGATGCTGCTGTAGAGTTGCTCTGCATGGCCAGGTGCATGGAGCCTGCTGTGTGAACAGAGATGCTCTAAGGCCAACTTTTAAAAATGTGATTATGTCAAATTTTAGCAAAACTTTGCTACAGCCAATAGAGCTTTGAACATGGCAGAATTTATTTAGTTTTTATCTGAATAAAGATGTACTGCAAGGAATGGAAGTTCTCCAGTCCTGAAAGGAAATGATTGGAGCAATATCAATCTACTGCAGCAGCACTCAGCCTGCAGGTACACGGTACAGTGGCACACAGATAATACTGATTTTCTCTAGCACAAGGGAATACAGGAGTGAATACGATTTGTTTTGGGTATGACAACACTGGTTTGGATGGGACTTTCAGGGCAGGATTTTGAGTGAAAAACAACAGGGCCTGAAAATTCTGTACAGATTCTCTTTGGGCAGTTTCTTGCACGGAGATTGCTGGCAATGACCTTTGCACCAGGCAGGGAGCATTAAAAGGCTACAGCAGCTCTGGCCAAGGAGATGTCTCCTACCCTCTCAAAATAGAACAAGTACTTCTTAAGGGCCTCCCTGGCCTGTGCTTGCTGACTCTGGTTTACAATATCAGGATTCTCTTTGTACCGACTGCATTCGTAGTACTCGCTGCCGTGAGTCTTCCAGTCTCCCAGACACATCCAGCAGAAGTCTGCAGAAAACAGCAAAAAACTCACTGTGATGCACAGAAAAAAGCCTCTGAGAAAGAAAAGCTTCAGGAGACAGAGCCCATCTGTGTTCAGATATTTCTGCTAAGCCAAGAAACACACGTTTTGCATCATCTTGCAAAACAGAACTCAACAGTGAGCCAAAAATACCAGCCTGTCTTGAAGATTTTAATTGCACAGCCTCACATTAAACTATGGAAAGTAAATCTTGGAGTTCTGCATCCTGTACACCAAAACCACTGGGCAGAACTGCACTTGCACCCTGCACATACTGTCACTCTGGGTTAGAGAACAGACTGTCAGTCTCTTTTGTGAGTTGCACCCTCCCCACCGTGGGCACACAAACCTCTGGACAAAACACAAACAATTGGATCCAAAAGTGAACTAAATAATTCAAAAGAAAGCCTGCCCTCAGTTCTCTCCAGGAGGGAACAACCCAGGTAACATCAGATGTCATTTATGACACTATGAGTTGGAAGTTGCTGAAAGAGGAAGAAAGTGGAGTAAAGAGAGCAATAGTAAAAATAGCAAAAAGTGGAATTTTTTTTATTTCAGAATGAGGCTGTGAGCGTTCTGCTGCAAAGGAAAAAAGATGGAGATTAAGTTGCTACAATAAGAATCCCTTCTGTGTTACTTATGATAACGAGACCGAAATCTGTAATTCCTGAGTTCATCAGCCTCCTTGAGTGCTAAGTCACCATGGTATCTTGGCACTTGCCTGCTCCCCCTTGGCACAGAGCTCCATCAAAGCACATCCAGTGCTGCTGAGAACCCCAAAGCAAAGGAAATGAGAGAGAAGAGTCATCTTTAATCACCTTCCCAATAAGGTTCTGATATTACAATCGTTTTTAGTGGTACACTTAACTCATAAAGCTGAATACAACTATCTCACTCCAAGGCAACAGAAATTAATTCTGCCATGAAAAGGTAAGTGCAAGAACAGGCTGTCATTTTGTAGGGGCACACAACGGGCGAAAGACACTCAGGCTGCACAGGAGTGGACTGAGAAGTTCAACACCTGCTGTTACATATAACAATTTACAGTTCCTGCAGTTTCATCTGGGTTGAAGCTCATTATTTCCATCATTAAGCAGAAGGACTTAAGCTGATCTGAGTAAATGGCTACATTTGACAATATTTTCAGCTGATTACAAATACAGTTACATGGAAAGCTCTCCTGTGAGATGGATTCCACTGTTAATATTGTAGAGACTTCTCTATCCAATAGACATGTCAGGGGCAGAAGCCAAACCAGCACAGAATCAGAGCTCAGCTGGGATCACAGCCAGTGGGGGAAAAAAAGCCATCACATAGGAATCTGTAATTAATATACTGTTCAGCTTTTACTAGGGGGAAAGTATTTCAGCCTGTGTTCACAATTTGTGTTAATATCACAAAAAAAAGAGAAGGGATCATCATCACTGATAAACATTGCAGAGAAAACAACTTCCAAACCCAACTTACCATGCTTGCATTTGGAACATTGCTGAAAAAGAAGAGATAAGAGGCACTTGGTTAGCAGAGTGTGGGGAAAAAATTTCCACTTAGAACAAGGGAGGTTTGACATGTTCAGGGAATTACTCACCATGTGATTGCAGCCTCCATTCTTTTCAATACAGATATTGCACTTGGGACACTGAGGAAACAGACACAATTGTTAGATCCAACTCTAGAAGCCTTCTGAAGAATGACAGCACTTGTGTGATTATTTCTCTCTGCCTTTTTTTCTTTAAAATTATGCATTCATGTATGAGAAATATTCTCATATGAGAATATTAGCATTTATACCCTGCTTCCCACCAGCTCCGTTTATGAGATGACAGAAAGGCAAAGTCAGGAAGTTGCACTGCAGCACTGGATTGTTTGCTCAAGAGAACAAATTTACTGTTGTTACTCCTTGTAAAACGGATGGTCTTGCTGAGTTACCACTCTGCAGTTACTCAGGCACAGGGACACAATTAGTTCATGTATGACAGTGTTTCACAGCTACTTTGACTACAGATAATTGTCACCATGTTCTGCCTTCAGCAGCCACAAACAAATGACATCTCAGCTACCTGCAGAGAATCTGCCTAACCACAGGAGAGATGCACACACCTCCACTCCACAGATACCCTGGAGTGCCCAGATACATTTTTTCTGAGCTGCACAGGTAAAAAGGAGGAAGTGAGTTTTGCTACTCTGTATAACTTTTTTATGTCAGGCAAAATGTACGCCAGGACAGTGCTCAATAAAATAGAATCTTATTCTTACCAACAAGCATAGCAGAAACAATACCAGCATATGCTGACACCTTCTCCAGAGAAGGAAGAGAACTTGAAATCTGTGATCCATCTAAGTATCCCCTTTCCTAACATAACTGAAGCTTGCAGCTAATCACCACTGTCACTATTGTCACTGGCCATGGTAGCACAAATGTAGCCAAGAACTGTTTTGAAGTCACGCCACAAAATGCCCAAAAGATATTAAAATTTCCAGTCTCACACTGCTAATTTAGAGGATAAACACAGTATATTTGTACAACAATTCTACAGGTATTCTAGCATGCACAATATGTAATACTATTTCTTTGGCTTGGGTCTAAATCTACTAGAAGTACTCCTATGTCTAATTTACAGACTTCAACTGCCCCATTTTGCAGTCCTTTCCAAATCAAGACTTTTTCCCTCACCCTCCAGTTCTCAGTACTGCACAAAGTTTTTCAGGCTTTAACACCACTGGTGCCTTATTTAGTTTCGACTTTGCACTTAGGACACACTCTCCTTCCATTTTAAATACATCTCCACTGATTGTTTCAAAGTAGCCACAATTCTTTTGCTTGTGGGAGGACAGTGCACCTGGCAATCAAAGACATTCACACCAGGTCTGGAATAAGGACCACCAGCTCCTTACTGCAGGAGGGCAGCTGAGCTTCCCACACAAAGCATTCCCAAGGCATTCAGTTGATTTATATCACTGCCATAGGGACATAATTAGTTCACATATGACAGTAGCTTCTGACAGAAGCTTCTTGACAGTCCCTAGGGAGCTGTGAGAATTTGCAGTCTGCGAAAAAGAAGCACACAATACTATGTGTGTATAGAATTATATCCTGCTTTCCAGGCAGGGCTAGAGGACAAGAAATAACACGAAGGTGCCAGTCCTTACATCTTTAGTGTGAGCACTGATGTAGTTGGCTGTTTCAGAGTCATCTGCACACTTGGTGAGCCATTTCCGAATGGTAGCGCAGTCTGTGGGCGCATGGTACATCTGCCGACACTTAAAGCTTAATAGGGGGGAGAAAAAAAAGAAAAGGCATATCAATTTCTAAGGAAATGACTCAAGGATTGAGGTTTTCCTGACCAAAATCTGGGGGGCCCAGTAAGGGATGGAAATGCTCTTGTGTTTTAGTAGAGTGTGAAGACCAAGACTGAATTCCAGCTCCCCCTTCTTCTTGTGTAAAAGCCAGAGGTGGGATGAAAATGAACCCAGGCCTGACAAATCACATGTCTGAGGGCTGATGTGTCCCTTCCTAGAGCCCATCCATGCCTTGTCTAACATGACTGCAGAGTTCTGGGGTGGACTCTTGACTTGTAAGTGTAGTCACTTACAAGTAGCCTAACTGCAGTGGCAGTTATCAGGCACCTATATTAGCACGACTTTACAACCCCAGCTGAGTGAGGGCCATTTGCATGGAGATATCAGAAAGCTGGGTCTCTAAACTGGGAGTCAAATGTTTTTAATAAACTTAAAACTCAATACAAGCAGATAGTAAGGAGGACTCCATGTTTACTACCAGAATCAAAAAAACTGTGCCTGTAGGAAAATTTTTAACCTAGCCAAAATGTGAGAATGGTAGATTTGTAACTCCTTACTCAAGTTCTGTGTTCCCTGGTTGTCAGAACACCCAAGTTCCCAGGACTTTAGGAAGCAAGGGCATGTCTGACCACCTGCAGAAGTCAGATCACAAGTGTCCAATTACTCAGGCTGACTCAAGTTACAAACAACCCTAGCAAAGCATTTCAGATACTTCTACACACCAAAACTGTTGGCAAGGAAAAGGACTGGCTTTGAGGACAGCCCACACTCTCCCAAGTGATCTGTAACCTTCTCTGTTTCTTACCAGAAGACCTCATTGCAACGATTGCACTGCACTCGCCGGGCTTTTGGCTCTTGTACCTGTATGACCATAGGGCAATCTGCACCAGGACACAGCTGCAGCTGGTAATGGCTCTGTGGACACAACAAGGGAGTAAGATCAGCAGTGGGCCCAGGACACCATTATATGTTCCACTTTAACCATTCCTATCCTCAAAAACATACAAGGCAGTTAATTCATATTAAAAAAGAGTGTCACCAGGTGTTGGCTATCAGAGCAGATCCTGCATTTCCTAGTATGAAAGAGGTTTGTTAATTACTTATAGCTTCTCTAGAACAGGGAATTCAAATGGATAGTTATAGACTAAGTCAGCAAAACAAACAAAACAAACTATTTTACTCCATTTGAGCTCTTTCTCCATCTTCTCCTTATGTCCCAGAAGCTATTCAGCTGCTCTCCTGGGGTGGTCATTTCTTCCAAAAGGGTCTCTTATTGAGAAGAGGTGACACCATGCTTTCATATTGCTTTGCTGCTTTTTCCCTGTCTGTTCCCAGTTATCAGAATGTTCCTGCTCCTTTAATTTCAAGAAAGCTCACATAAAATGTAATTGAGCAATCCAATTCAGCTGGGCTACCCTAAGTTGAGGGATCTATTTTTCTGAACCTAAAAATATTTATGTAAGAACAAGAAGGACTTGAATAATCAGATTGAAGTTTTGAAATTCTCAGCTGCAACACTGAGAATTCTGAAGCACCAGCCAAGGAGTTAGTGGATGACCTTACAGCAGAATTTACTTTGGCAACCTGCTAGAGCATTTTGTCAGTGAGGCTGTCCTACAGAAGCAGCCACATCATGCCTATGGAGGACAATTTTGCTGCAGTTACTGCAGTTCTAATCAAAAATGCAAGACACTTCAAACAAAATTTCTGCAAGTCATTGGTGACTTGACCCAGGGTATTTTAAAACTGAAAAAATTTACTACCTCCACATAGTCCCTGAAGAGGTAGCGCCTGTATTTGTCTTTCAGCTCTTCACTAGGCAGCAATGGAAACACAAAGTCTTCTGGTGTCCGGAGTAGACAGTCCTGAGCCATGCAGGACACCCCTGTGAAGAGAAAGCAACATCTCAGAACAGTGCAGCTTATACTAAGGGGTGAATGCACAGTGAGTATTCAACACAGTTTCCTCAGTGCCATCTGTTGTTGTGGCAAGAGGGATACAAATGTGAAACAAATCTGGGCTGCTGAAAAGCTGAAGCCCAACTGTCTTCACCAAAAGACAACAGGGCACATGTGTGTGCAGGACCAATGAGTGCTTCAACCAGTACTCTCAAGGTCAGATACTTAAATTAGAAAATTACATGTTACTGCCATGCCAACATGAAAGACAGGCTCAGAAAAGCCCAAAGGAACTCTGGCAACTACTGGCTTCTCCCCAACACAAAGGGAACAGATGTTTGCATCCACAAGCACTCCAGGGGCATTGCTACAGTACATCATCACAGATGCAAATTCTATTCAACAGATTTGCAGTTTCTAACTTGTAACAGTCATGTTCTTGACTCATCAGAATGGCCAGTGGAGCAAACACAGACCCAGCACTGCATCCACCTTGAACTCACCCACTCCAACACCATCCTTGACGAGCACTGTACAGTGCTGCTCCCAGCAGCTGCGACAGAACTGGTGCTGACAAGCCAGGGAGAGCAAGTTCTCCTTCCGGACAAACTGCATGCACACTGCGCAGTGGTGGGAGGAATGTACCATTGCCTGGGAGAGAGACAAATCAGCACGACAGTGAAAGCATCCCAGACCTCCCTGAGCTTTTTCAGCTCATCCACAGACACCTGCATCACCCTCACTGTGACAATGGTCTCCACGGAGGTCCAGGACACAACAGGTTCATAAGCAGCTGGTGTGTTAAGGTGCTGCACTGCCCCAAACAGTCTGTCCTTCCCAAAAACCTGTAATCTCACAGAGCACAACAAGCTGACAGTTGCTGAAGAGTTTCTGCCTCTCCTCTCATGCTGCCCAGAACTCACCTTTATTTTTCTGGTTCTTACTCTCACCTTGTTTGAAATACATCATTGTGTTAGTCCTTCCCTGAGTTTACTGATATTCTCTGTTAGCTGGGCCAGACTATCTCCACAGGCTCTAGAGAGCAGCTGTTACTGCAAACAGACTTAGCAATGCCCTTTTACTGGACAGTAACTTTGGGTAATGGAAGATGCAATTGTAGAGTGTTTATACAGAGAGGAAAAATTGGCATTTTCTGGCTGGTCTTGTGGGAAAAAATAGAGTATTTATCAAAAAAGAAGAAAAAAAAAATTGGTAAGGGTAAATCCATAGTCTGCACACTTTTGGGAGCTGCTGTAATAGTTGCTCAAAGAGATAAGGACAGAGCTAAGCAATGAGCTAATGGTGAATGGGTCTTTGACTGAATTGGCTAAAATACTGCAGGTGACCTTGGAGGCAGAACACAGTACCCAGAAGAAAACACGAGTTAAATGCTGAAAATAGACTAACAGGAAACTTGCATATTTGACTAAATGAATCCCTCCTAAGAGAAAGAGAGTTACTTTTGCTGATTGTCTGCTTGAAGGGGGAGGATTTGGAGGATGAGGTGGGGCTTTCCAGACTCACTAACGAGGAGGACCTGACTGATGATGATGTCACCTGCCTTTATCCTTGGGAGGAGCTTGATAGAGCAAAGCCAGACCCTCAACCTCTCCCTAAACTCTGCCCACTTATAAAGATTGATGTCTATGAGAGGGAGTGTGAGGAGGCAGCACCCACTGCAATAACTAAACAAATGTCCTATTCTGCAACTGAGCTGGCTCAGCTGCAAGAAGAATACTGCAGGCATGCAAAGGAAACTGAAATAGTATGTGTGGAGGATTTCACTGATGGGGGAGACAGCATAAAGCTGTTGGAGGATGAAACACAAGGGCCCTGGGGTCCCAGAGTGTCCTTCACAATGCATAATGGAAGAGAGCCCTGTCTCTGACCCAAAGCACAGCCTTTGGCAGGAGGTTTAGACCCCTTGGAGAGGGGAGAACCTATCTCTATCCTCACTCCAGCTTTGGGTAACCTCACCAAGAGTGTGCAATAGGCTGTCTGCCTCCAACTGATACATGAGAGGGGTCCTGCAACCTCTCAGTCTTCTCCCATGCTGTTGTTTGGTGAGCCAGAGAGAATAAATCCCTCAATTAAAGGACTGCCTGACCCATTGAAGCTTTAGGCAACTCAATTGCTTTGAGCTTAGAGCTGCTCGTGGGTGTGGACTGCAGCCAGAACCCAATCTTACACGGGGGCAGTTGGTAACCTATGGCACACAGGTAGGATGTGTTGCAAAGGAAGAGTCAGACTGGTGTATGAAGGGGAAAGCTCAGGGATCCCATGGGTAGAGATGCCCAAGGCAGAGAACAGAAAACTGACACCAGATGGAGAGTTCTTTCTTTTTAAAACCAGTCCAAACAGGACTATTTTTTTTTCCTCTCTCCTCTTACAGGTTTTTAATGAGAAGATGATTGGCCATGAGAAGATGAAGTGGCAACAGGACTGAAGAGTTACACTGTTTGTCATTATTTGCAAGCATTTTGTCTCAGCAGTTTTGTCATGTTTATATTTGTAATGTTTTGTCTCAGTTTTGCAGTATGTATAGAAATTTGCCTCAAGCATTGTTTTGGGTTGCCACATCAGACAAAAAAAGATTCCTATACCACCTCCTACCTCCTCAGAGCAAAATATAAAGTTACTGTAAATTAAAGTTGAGAAAGTGTTTGGTCCAAACCCAGGACCCTGACTGAAATGATGTGCCAATGGTCTTCACCTTGCCTGCCAAGGAAGTTGGAATGGCCCATTGCAGGGGGAATACTCAAGTGACAGCTGATACAAGACTTGGATAAATCTTGAAATGGATAAATCTTGAAATACATGAACTAATTTGCAGGTATGTCAAATTAGAAAATTTTTTTTTTTTTCTGGACTTTAGGCACATATTTTGAGCCCATGAAGCTTACTACTGTCAGCTTAGCTTTTTTACTATCTGCTAGTTATAAGAGAGCTCAGATGCCAAATCAAACTTTTCAGATCTCCTCTCCCCCACAACCCAGACTGTTTCCCAGATGTAGTTATTTTATCACTCAAAATCTGACACATGGCAATGTGTTCCTAGGGTAATTCTGCATTGTACCAAGATACCCACAGTGAATGAAATCTATAAACATGCAACAGAAAGTTTCTATTTAAAGAGGGGGAATAAAGCATCTGAAGAACTGTGTAGCCCTGGCTACAAAAAACAAGTTGTTGGTTCAAATATCAGCACTGACTGACTCAGAAACAACACAACCCACTGGGAGATTTAGCTTAAGCATCCCTGAGCTGAGCAGTGCAAATAGATAAAAAAAAAAGATAAAAAAGGTAAAAGGAAAGATAAAAAAAAATTAAAAATCTGTTCCATACACAGACAAGCTCTGTTCACTCTGTGCAGCCAGATTTCCTTTCAGTGTCTTTTCACAGAGAACAGAATCAGAAGAGGCAGCCAAGCCCATGCACTCAGCTCCTTCCATTGTCTGCCATGACTCCTGCCAAAAAGTGATCCTAATATTCTTGAAGAAAATAATTCTTGAACACTACCTGCAAGCCAACAGCAAAGCTGCTATTTAAATATCAGAGACTTCTTGAATGCATTCCCATTTCAGAAGTAAACTCAGCAATGAAACAGGGTGTCAGAGCAGAGTTTGCAAAGGGTTAACACTGGACAGAGGATGCCATTAGTAATGCAATCCCCCATGAGGGGGTCAGAGGTGTCTGCCAAGGGAACAGAAGGGATAGTTCACATACTTACATGTTTGGATGAGGTGGGCTGAACTCGAGCTTCTACTAGCAACTGGGCAGCATTAGACTTGTGCCTGAAAAGGCAATTGAAGAATGATCAAATCAAGTTCCGAACACATTTTGCGTCGTTAAATTGATCCTTCTTGCCTGAATAAACAGTTGTGTCTGTGCAAATAGTAGGGTAGGTTTCAACAAGGAAAGTGGAAATGTCTCCTTTGTGAGGCTCCTTCATAGAGAGCTGAGCACCCATTAACAAAACTTTATGAGAGTTTATTCAGTACCAGAAATACTACTTCTCCTGGTAATGGATTAACATTTCCCTTATACATCTCGATGAGTATTTTTCTACAACTATCTCCTTCCCTTGAAAAATTATTTTTAAGCTAAGATTTTCCATCAATACTCCTAAAATAGTCCTAAGCCACTGTCCACAATAACACACACCAGTGAGGCTCTGGACTGTCTCCTATTCCCCTGTAAAATTAAGCTATCCTTATTAAGTCTCATTTTAATTCCAGACTATTGTCTAGTTAAGTTGTTACTCTGTGACAGATTATCACCCTTTAGGCACATGAAGCTGTCTATCAGCAGCCATAGAATTAAACCCATTTTCTGTCTGTGATTTCCTTTGCAGATGAATGTTTGGATCTCACTGAATTCAGAAACAGCAGCATCACTGTTGTGGCCTTGCTGTAAGTCCTCCCTCCTCACCAGCACTTCTTGGTTGTACTAGAGAGCTTTCTTTTGAGAATGTAATTTTGTACCAAGAGAGAAGTTTGAGGACTAGATCAAGTGGAGAACAATTTGCAAATTCATCACTTTAGAAGTAAACCCTTCTCCAAATTTCCTCTTGTTTAAGTCACATCAGTTAAGCTGCAGGATCACCCGGAGCTATGCAGGAATCTCATCCTCCTTGAACACCAGAGAAAAGCTTTCACAGGATACAGGGTAACCAAGGAGGCAACAGCATCCACACACAGGATGCATTTTCCATACATTCTCTGGATGAAGTTGCTGGCTACAGGGCCAAAAATGTCTGGACAGAATGAGTCAAGCTGATATGCTCTCTATTTTCAGACAATGTTCAGTTCTGAGCCAGTATTTTGTAGAGGGGTTGCCAGCCAGCAGTGCCTCCCAATGCACTTCCCGCATGTGTCTGGGCTGGGTCAGAACCCTGTCTTTGAAATCAGCTGGAGGGCTTTGTTACAGTGACACTGACCACACAAAGGAGCTGCAGTGCTCAGTTCTTTCACATTATCTTCTCCTGCTCTCCAAATGCTGGTCAGCTTGGGAAAGAAATCATCACTTAATGTCAAAAGGAACAAAAACTTAAGTGTGAATATACTACTAAAGACCACATCAGTATAAGTCCAGTGCTCCTTTACGATTTATGGCTCCTATATTCAAAGCAGAACATACATTATCTTTATGTCTATTAAATAAATACAGATGCAGCACTTTCAATCTGTTTTCTCAAAATTTAAGATAAATCTATCTAGAGGGTTCCTGGAATAACAATAATTCCTAAACTGGAAGACATTTACCCCTACTACCCTCTCCTTGTTTAAAAATTTCTTACAGGCTGTGCAGCCTAACAAATCAGTAGTTTTCCTCTGCTCCTAAAACGGACTGCATGTCCAGATTCCACATCTAAAGACATTTCCAAAAAATACACCTATGGAGCACCCTGAGCATTTCTGCAAAGCCAGGTGGGAAAGCACTAAGCATAGATGAGATAAGACTATTTACACTTACCTTTCCAAAATCTCTGAGATTTGCCAGTGGAAACTAACTAATACTAGCTTTGCAACAGCATGTGAGACCTAGGTGGAAAATGAAAGAAAAAAAAAGTCAAACTCTGCACATTTTGAAACCACACCTCTGCTTAGGAGCATTATTTTCATATAAAAACTGTACAAACCCAGTACAATATCCCAGTGATAATCAATTCACATTAAATTGCTAGACATGATGTTCACAGCCAGTAAATCTGCAATACAAAAGCTGGAATGAAGTATGGGTGTACCAAAAACTAACTCATGTACTTTGTTACAACAGCACAGAGAGGAAGGAATCAAGAATGCACTGGATTAGCTGAACTGCTCATGGAAGCTCCACATCCAGTCCAGGCTGCCATCACCACTCTGGAGGGTCAGAAGAGACTGTGAGCAGGGTCCTCACCAAATGTACAAAGTAGGAACCCCAGGGCAGACAGATACCACTTACTGAGGTGGAGAAGAAGCAACAGGCTGCAAA
Source organism: Thryothorus ludovicianus (assembly GCA_013397245.1). Taxonomy (NCBI): domain Eukaryota; kingdom Metazoa; phylum Chordata; class Aves; order Passeriformes; family Certhiidae; genus Thryothorus; species Thryothorus ludovicianus. The sequence goes on from VZTB01007293.1 coordinate 651,984, forward strand.
TACAGGCAAACTAAAAATACAGAACATTTTGCCAGCCCTTCACTGTAGAGAAAGAAGTTACACGCTGGATTGGAGAGGAAGATAGAAAACTACTGTGACAGGGCCTGTTTCCATGCAGAGCTGCTTGCATTACGTGGGCTCTTGGCAAACACCGTGCTAGCCTGAGCACCATCAGAGTTCTGCAATGTGACATTTAAAGTCATGCTACAAGGGTACAAACAAACAAGTTCTCCTTCATTTTACATATTAGTTTATTTCAGAGGAAAACAGACTTCTCTGCTTGCACAGAAAGACTCCTACCCACCAAGACAACAGACATCTGCTGAGCTGATAGAACTTCACCCTGCTTCTCAACCCCTACAGGTCCTGGAGTTCAAACAAAGCAGGTGTCCTTCCAACAACAGACCTTTTCCAGGGGAATTCAGAGGGCTGACAAGGCCTGTCTCCTCACTGCTATTTGGGGTAGGAATCACCTGGGCAAGTTTGGTGTCTGCACATTCTGCATCCAAACACCCTCTGACACTTAAGGGCTCTGCCTCCTGCACTCTGAGAAAAGCTATCACCAAGGCATCTCTCTACTTTGCTCACAGAAAACAACTCTTTCTGCTCCAGCTGCAGGAAGATTGCTTTTTTGTCTCCTAGAGAAGCTGTCAGTCCCAATCATCAGCTGAAATGCCATAGACCTTCTTGAATCCTGCTACAGGTGAATCATAGGATGTGAGGCAGTACAGACAGCACACCAACACAATCCTGGAAGGAAAAACAAGTAATGGTCACTCCTACAAAAACAGTCAGGCTCTGCACACCTAGAAGCAGCATATTCATTACTCTTCTAAGTTAACCCTGCTGAAGAGGTGCAGTTTCACAACACAAGTGACCTATTGCTGCCACATGATACTGCCCGAGTCCTGCACTGGCATTTTTCAGTGCTGGACGTTTTGGTCAGTGAATTAAACCAGGGCAACACAACACACAAAGCAGATGTGGTGTTTAATTGATTCTTACCCATCTCTGCATTCTGATGCGTCCACTTTGCTGGCCACTAAGAAATCTCACTAATAAAAGAGCAATTTTCAATGTATAAATAGCCCTTTTCCTAGGAAAAGCAAAGCATTAGCTCATGCTGTGCAAGATCTGGCACGTCACCTTCCTCAACTTCACCAGCAATGTGATGTGACCCTCTGAAAACAAAGGCTGCCAGGCAGCATTGCCCTCCCTCCCAGCACAGAGCCTGTGATTAGATTGGAGTGTGGCACACAGGGCTGCTGCTGCCAACACACACAGTCTGCATGGATGAAGCCACACTGTCAGCCCAGGATGGGTTGTTATCTTAAGCCCCCAGCCTGGCAGACCCAGACAGACACCTCTGACTTGTTTGTACAAGGAAAACATCTGCATTTGAGTCTGTAAAACAAACAAGCATCAGGAATGTGGTCTCTACAAGACTGGCTTCCTACAAATGCAAACCACATGCTAATGAATCATTCTTCAGCAGTAATGAAACTATTTCTCAGTAGCAGTAAGGAAGAACTGACAGAAGAAAACAAACTGCTGGACTTAAATGGGAAGCTGATTTGTAACATAGGAAAATGAGCATTTTTCAGTCGGATTGTCAGAGCCTGAGGTATAGCATTTGTTGCAGCATCACCATTCCATGGAGTTACTTGTTCCCTGAGGAGGAGTCAAGTACATTCAAGACTGAAGATGTACAGAAAGGAAAAGACAAATATCAGCAGACATTTCTGAAATCTAACAACCTATCCTAACACAATCAGATGCTCTTGAGCCAAATTATATATCAGTCAAAATGTGAATTAATGCTCCAGAAGGATGCCAGACTAACAAAGCTTCTTGTGACTATTCCTTAACTCCAAGTACAACCACTGATTGGATCAGTTGTAGTGCTAATTTTAGTACTCTCATTGTAAAAGCGCACAAGAATATTAAAAATATAAATTTTCAATTCATAAAGCCTGATCCCTTACATTAGACCACTTTCATAAAAGCCCTGAAACAGAAAAATTTTTTATACTATCTGATTGAAGCACATGCAAAACAGAAGTCCCAGAGTCAGACAGTTGCAGCAACATATGCACAGTCTCCTTGGCACAGAAGTATCAGTTCTTACAGTTTAAAGATAGGTAACATTCAAACTGTAAGAAAGAAGGATGAGAGAGGAGCAAACAACTTATGATGCTGGGGCTGTGCCTGCCTAGTGGAGTCTCACCACATGCTATGTCCTGCTCACCAACAGCAAGGCTGGGAAATTCAGAAGACCAATGAAAACACCATCAGGGGCCAACACTACTGAGGAGATTCCAGAAAAAAGCATGAGAAGAAAAACAAGTGTTTAACAAAAGCCTGCTTCTGTTGATTAGCAGCACTCCACAGCCTCTCTTCACTGACTGTCCACTCACAATGACTGAATGATTGTACCAATCAGACAGTTCTTCCACAATAACACCCTAGAACAGCTGAAGTATTTCTTTGTAAGCAGGAGCAAAAACGTCCTGAACAAATAAAAAAATACCCTTGCAATCAGAAGTTTGGTCCATGTGAACGTAATTCATTATCTTACAATTCTGAAGAAGCAACATACAGAAGCTGGCACACTGTCCAAGGAAGCATTTCCTGGACAGTCAGAAGTTTCACCCAATGAAGTATCTCAAACTTATAAAACACTTCAGAAAGAGCACAGATTCAGTTCCCTATCAGCCACTGAGTGCCACAAGATCTCAGGAACAATAAGGCTTTGTCTCAGACACAAAACACATTTAAAAAAAAAAATTATGCCTCTGATAAATTGCTTTGTTTCAACTTTCCAATTCTCATTTCAGAATAATAAGAACCAAAAAAAGGCAGTAACACAGTCCACTTGGTGTCCAGCTGGCAGCAGCTTCTTTCAGTGAAATAACTCTACAGACCCCAGTGCAAAGGGGAATGCATATTCTATATGTTGCACTATTTCAGTATTTCCCTGCAACCTATCAATTATGCCTGTGCTTCTACACAGCCTGACTTCTCCAGAAGTCCTCTATCTGAGATTAAATTTATTAAAGTTTAGAAGCTGAAAGCAATAGTCATACTGTTTTTTTTTCTTTTCTTGATTCTCATTTCTTCACCACCAGCTTAAAACTTTAATATCAAAGATCAACTCAGTCCAAATCTGAACTTGGAAAATTTCTGACTGAAGACCAGACTTCTTTCTCCATGATGTAGCAGCAAAGCTGAACAGACACAATTTCAATCAATCTGCCATTTCCAGCTTTATTTTAGAACAGGAACTTTATTACCTCCAAAGCCTCTTCCAAACCTCCACCAGTTTAACTCTGACTTGTGGAGAGCTGCTGATTGCCAGGAATGGGCACCAAATGTTGATCAGTGCATTGGAAAAGGGGTGCAGCACCTATGCACAAAGAAGGGTCCCAAGAGGAATCAGCTCTGCATAAGGAAAAGACTGTACAGGAGTTGTGAAAAAAAAAAAAGTCTGAAGATTTTACATAGTGCTGAACAAAATTAGATTCTAGAAGTGGAACAAAATAGTAATGCCATGCATCAAACACAAATCTATCCATTTTCTGGAAGAGTGCACAATTTTTTTTTCCATTATTATTTCCATCTCCATTTATCTCCTACATCCTTTAGTCTCCAAGATAAGCAAAATTCTCACACTTCTAAAGTGTGAAAGAGAGTCTGGCACTCTTTAGGACAAGACAGTATCAAAAGAATTTGCAAAGAATCTCTGCACGCACCTTGCTAATGTCCAGAGCTAAATTCTAAAACAATTGTCTCAACTTGTTTCCTTAGATAAGCCAAGGTGTTTGGAGAGGTGGTATTTCATCTCTTTACAGCAGAAAATCTTTGCAACCATGACACCTTGACAATTGCTAATTCAGACAGAAATGTTTTCTAAAAGCTAAAAAAACACCATCTCTTCTAGAGCTTGAATTCTAGAGAAATTGCTCAAGCATATTTATATTTATTTATATCTCATGTGTTAATTTCACTTTTCTCAAAGAGAATGCCTATATTTTGGAAGAGCATTTCAATCTCATTTTTGCAGAGATGTGTTCTGAGGAATTTAAAACAACAATCATCATATGATTCTTAAAGAGATTCAATTCAGAACGAGTTGGAATGATAGGGTCCACTTGGAGCTGACATCCCATGGCCTTGCACCAAGCTGACAATTCCTGTTAGATCAGGATTGCACTGAAATGTCTGCCTGAGAAGAACACAAATCTGGCATAAAGAAATGTAGTTTCCATTTCTTTTATTTTCCCTAATTGAAGGTTTTTATACAAATAGATTTAAACAAATAGGATTAATCTTGGGAAGCATTTGTTTTAATCCACACACAGTTTTTGTTAGTTCTGCATTGAAAGGATGAACTTCAAAAGATACTAGTTTGTGTGTTGCATCCAAACCTCTAATAACACACTAAAATTCTTTACAACAGGAAAGGCACAGGGAGCAAAAGCCTCTGAAATTGTTACTGTTGGTGAGAAACTATGGCAAAATAGAGACTGAGCTGAGCTGGCAGTAGAGTAACACCTTAGAAAGAAACCATAATTTGTATTGAGTAATTTCACAGAAAAAAAAAATCCCTTCAGACATGCTTTACTTCAGTATGCTGAGGTAAGGAAAGTGACCCACAAATGGAAAAAAAAATCATTTTATACTTGTTTTTCTTGTGGAAAGTAGATCTGATTCCCTCCATGCCCCATTGGAAAAATTATGTGACTGCCCTGTTTTTACTGGAAGGTTTCTCAGAAAACTGCAGAAATATCAAGAATTAAGAAAGGGCAACTCAAAGCTTTTTTTTTGGACCACTCTATGTCCTTTGATCTACCTCTTGTAAGCAGACTTCCAATATGTAATCCTAGTAGAAAACTCAGGAGGTTGCAGAGACTTGAGATATGATTTACATCACCTGCCATACAAACCCAAATGTTCAAAGTCTTGTAGCAAAATCTTTCATATCTGTTACAGGTTTCTGAGCATAAGAAGATTGTTTTCAAAACTGAACTCAAATTAGTTTCATCTAACAGGAAAACCAGACACTCTTACAACAAAATCATATATATTGCATTTCTTTTTTCTTGTGTTCAGTTAGATTTTTTTAAAAGTGAGAAAAGGCCCTCTACCTTTAGCTTTCACACAGAGGATTGATTATGATTTATCTGACATTTCAGGCTCTCTCCTGATTACAGACTGTAGGCTGCAGCAGGTAAGAAATGCCATTTAAGAGACTGTAGCTGCACTCTCAATATCATGGGAAGGTGTTGTCAAACTGCACTATATAAGCCCTGCTTCATCACAGGGTTTTAATCTGAATCTCATCACTCAACTTCTGGCATGCAGAGACCTGGCGTCAGTCTGCAAGATTGGAAGCATTTTTAGGAGGAAGAGTGCACTTTGGGAATGACAAACACTGCTGGTGTTACACCACGGTTGTGAAGCTGTCAGTGCATAACCTAGTTGGCCAGACACTGAAGAAAGGGAATCTGGGGTTAAATTCTAGCTCTTTCCCCACATTTACACATTGCTTTAATCCATCCGCTCTCCTACACAAGGACAGCAACAATTTCAGCTGCAGCTGCCAACAAACAGGATCAGTAGGACTCAGCTAGGAAATCTCAACATACGTATTTCTCAAGCTGTTAGGCTATTCTTCCTGAGGAAACTCAGAAATAAATATTAAAAGAACAGAAACATTTAAGCAAGCTGGTATGCCAGAAGGCATTATTACAAAACAGCTATGAGATCCCTTCTTTGAAAGATTTAGAGCGAAAGCAATGCAGCAAGAAAGCTGTAAGACAGCACACGCATGGAAGATTGACATGAGACTCCCCAGCTGTCCTCCCTGCAGTTATTCTTTCCAAAACAACACAGTATGAGAACACCAGTGCCCAGCACAAGCTGCACTGTGATCCCTGAATGCTGCCAACACCCAGCAATGCACCCCACTGCACAGCCCCTGCCCCTGCCGAGGTGCTTCCCCAGCTAACACAGGAAGACTGGACAATCCCTTCTGGCTAGCAGAGAGGATGATTCAGAAGGTGCACAGGGAAGAAGTGAAGGTCTGGTAATAACCTGAACCCACACAATTGTGACCAGTGGATCAGAATACTGGGCAGCCAACCCAAACTGGGAGCACTGGTGTGTGCACGTAGCCACAGTAGAGCAGGGCTTAGGTAACTCTGCAGTGAGTAATCCCTGCTCAGTCCCAAATAACACACTCAACAACCCCAGCTCTAAGGGCATTTCACTTTTGTTATACAAAGATGAAGAGGAGGAACATCTGCTTTGCACAACAATGTTTCACAGCACACAACACAGCTTGTTTCTGCTGCACCATCCTTAACAGGCACAGCACAAATTCGGCGAAGCGTTCAGCTGCTTCATGCTGCTCCTGTGATCATGATGTCCAGCTGCAAACTTGCAACATGAAACACTTACTGAGAGATTGTTTTGGCATTTTTATTAACTTGTGTCTTGCCTCTACCTCCCACCAAGATCACACTCATCAACAGCTGCGAAGAGATTTTTTTTTGCTCGCTGCAGTGTCACACTGGCTGCAAGATACACTGAAGGTGTGAATCACAAAGAAATGTGTGGGCTATAACCACCCTCCACATTTGTGGATCATTTTTCCAGCCAAGTTGAGGATTTCAGCAGTCCTGGGCAATAAGTAACAACATTGTTTTCTTTCCTCAAATGACTCCAGGAGGGTGTAACAAGGTTGCAAGGTCTGGGCTCTCCAGTTCTCTTATTCTGCTGACTGGAAATCTACAAAAACTTAAAACATTTCTTAAAAGAAAAAAAAAAGACTTTTATGAGCCAAAATGAAACATACTGAAGATAGTTACACTGAAGTTAGACACACTGATGTCCTCTTGATACCACTGAAGTACAGGCATTGTGAATGTGTAGGGAAAAAAAACTTTTGCATCTTTCTGTTCAGGAACAAAAAGGACAAAGGTATGTCCCAAACACAAGTGCTCTTAAGGGTTACAGCTTCATACTGGATGTCCCACACAATGTTGGCTTGGTGTTAAAATACAGAACACAGTATAGATATAATAGGCATGTCCTGACTAATCTAGGGGTTTATGGGTTCTTTGAAACAGCGTGTTATCTTTGCCAAACAGCACCACAGGGGTTCTGTGAAAAAGTCAAATTTGCTTATCAGGTTCTGCCATTTATAAAAAGTTATATTTAAGTATTTACTGTTCACTAATATTTAGCAGTATTGGTGCTTATGGACTTAAACTTTGAACATAAATTTTTGAAACACTGTCCTTATGCACATGCATTTTAATACTTTAAGGGGCTTTAATCCCTCTCCTGCACCTGAGGCACCCAGGCACAGTGAGGTTTTAACGCTGCCATTTTACATTGCAGAAAGCTCCATGAAGTCATTATGGCACTGAAAGGATGGCACTGCAGCACTGCAGGTTGGTTCAGATAAGCAGCACCCCATGGCACATTCTGGGCCATGGTCTGAACAGCAATCCAGCAGGGCACACACACCCCAGGGTCCTGACATATGGCTCTTTCCAGACACTTGGTGATGGCAGGGAACAGGCTCCCTCAGGAAGGGCTGCCAGTCCCCACACATGACCCTGGGTCTGCTGGAGATGGTATTTGCAAAGGAGCACTGCCAGCTCTCACCAAGCAGCTCTACAAACTGCTCTGTGTCAGCGCAATTTGAGTGTGTGGAGCAGCCTCACAGGGCTGTGTTTTCAGGAGTAAATACTAATCTGGCTCCATAAAAAGATGCAACATCACTATGGTGTGCCAGAATATGTGAAAAACTGGTTTATATCGGAAAGATCAGTAGTGATAACATGGATTAACAGAATTATGTTATGATATCAAATACTTTTTGCATCTATCAAGATTTACTCTTCAAGGGACAGAGCTAAAAAAACCCACATCACAAGTTGTAATTTCAGAAAGCACAGGAATTAAACTTTTTGCTCTCTGATAAATACTAGCAGATCACTCAAATTAGTGAAATGAAAAGTGTAAGTTCTTCAATTTTACAATTCCTTTGGTTTTAGTGGAAAGACACCAGTACCAATTGCCTGCAGAACAACATGACTATCTTCCCTTGCTAGCTTGCATATGCAGAAAGATCACAGCTTCCTCATAACTGACAATCAATTATAACACTTTAAATCAAGGTAAAATATTTTTCATAAATTCTAACTGCAATTGTTTTATCTGATGATTTATAACAAAAGAGAAGAAAAGTAACACTAGAAAAATCCACCTCATCACTGAAACAGAGAAACCACTGCCAATTATTTGAAACATTACAGATACTCCAGATATGTATGGAGACTCTCAGCAGAGCCAGGAAGCATCATTAACAAACAAAAACAATATGACATCATCATACACTTAATTGCTTGCCAGTGACAGGCTCAGCTTTGTTGGTACAACTGCTCAGTGTCACACTGTTTGCATGTACTGATAAGCCACTCCAGGACCCACAATCACTCAACGACAACTGACAGAGTTATCTCAAAAGCAAAGTTACTACTATACTGTTTTAATTCATTATAATTATAAGATACAGCATCTTTCAAAAATATTTCTTTCTTAAAAAGAACTGTTTTGAATTAATTTGCTGGTCTGCAGGCAATACAGGCCACTCTGCTTTTGACAGCATTGTCCTTCACAAGTGTTGACTCTGGTCAAGTGACCTTTTGAGGAATTAAAAGTGACCTACTTCAATTCACAGGCCTTTTGGTCAGAGAAGCACAGTTTTGGATATTCATTTGAGATTTTCTTCTGGTATGTTTCAACATAGATAGCCCGTCCTAATTTTAGTCAGGGTATTAATGGAACCTTCCTCAGATCTTCATATTAACAGCACCAACCAAGGAGCAAAGATTTCCTCTTCTTTTCCTTGAAAACCAATGAACTCAGTTCTTACTAAAACCAAAATGAAGGAAAACTTTCAGAATAACACTTATTAAAACTCCATAGCTTCTGTATGATTCAGGAATAACCACTAATGTAGTTGCAGGCCTGTCACCCAGCACAGCTGGTTTATTCTGCTGCTGCCTTGTTTGCATTAATGTTTCTATTCATAATGTTTTCTATTCTCCACCTGACAAAAAGCAAGTCAGAAGAACGTGAGGCAAAAGTTTCCTATGACAGTAAGAAGTTAATATAATTCTTTAAAAAGTCTATACCTGTTTACTCATACCCATTAAGTCCACAGAAAATAATGATGATAAATAGTTCCACATGCTCCATTCCACTTCTTTCCTCTTTGTGCTTGCTAATTCATACTAATTCTTTTTATTCCATTTTGTCTCAGAAACTAACAAAATCACAAGTTTCCTTAGGCAGAAAGAGAAGGAAAAGAAGACAGGGTTGTTGAAGGATTGTAAGCACGTATGCCAGGAAACAAAAAGCTGCAGATACACAAGAGATAGCCAATAAAAGTGCAATTGTGTGACTATTGTTGCTGGAGAAAAGAGAGTTAATGTGGCACTGCAAGGGCTAAAGCCTGAGTGTGTGGCTTACAAGATCACATCTTTCCAAACTGCAATTCAAATTCAACTTCTCATGCACAAATCAAAGTGTATAGCACTTAATTTTAAAAGTAAATATGCAGGCATATTCTTGATATAAAAGAAATCTAGATTTTTCTCTCCTTGAGTACTATTTGGTAAGAGATTTGAGCTAGCAGGTTGATACAGTCTGGGCAACTACAATATATGCTCAATGAGACCTTCAGAACTCCTGAAAATTTTAACACTGGAAGCCTCATTCTAAGGACTAAAAGTATTGCTTTCTGTAACTTAATTCAAGAGAACAATATGGCAGGGGTCACCTTTTAGGAGAGTGTTCCATTTGAAGGCAGACAATAAGGAACAGAAAAGTTGCTCTAAATCTTAACTGCTAAGAACCAAAAGCATCTGGCAGCTGCTGACCAACTATTCTCATTTGTACTTTTCTGTTGCCTCCAGTTTCTGACAATCTGTAGGGAACTGCAGGCACTCAGAGCTCAGAATGCACATTTTGAAGTCATTACAGAGACAAGTTAAAGAGCAAGAAAAAGTAAAACTTCATTTTCTGAGGTGGTAAATGCTGGGAACAAGCACAACAGATGACAAAATCATCAAATGATCCCTTCTGAAGCCTGTTTATGGTTCATAGTCCTCAGGCTTTATGGTTATACTCTTTCTACAGGACATTGATGTGCAAATAAAGATCAAGAGATCTCTCTCATTTTTAAAATTATATTTGATTCAGACAGAATGAAGTGGAATAAAAACCTACTCAACACAGTTTTTTTACAGGCTGCAGTCATTACCTCCCCTGCTTTCAGGGGCTGTTCCAGAGAACAGCAAGCACTAGAAGACCTGTTTGTTACAAAGTAGATGCAGCAGCAATTTCAACCCAGTGCCCACATCCAGAGCTTAGAAAACTCTGCTTTCCTCTGGCTTGCCTGCTCTTTTGACTGACACTACAGTAATCAGTTCCAAAAAGAGAAAGAAAACTTCACCAAAGTCTGATTGAGATAATACCATAGAGCTGACTCTGAGTGTGACTTTTCTGTGATGAATTAAGTCTCACTTGCCCCAAGAGGTGGCAAGTGCACCCTACTTGAATTGCTGTCACTGCAACAGCAGGGTTAGTAACTGGCACGACAGCTGGTCTGTCTTTGAAAGTCCAGGACCAAACAAAAAAAGTGTTTTTGTTAGAATTGCAGAGTTTTAGCATGTCTTCCTATTTGTTAGTTATCTTCTCAAATGTGTAAGAAACCAATTATGGTTTGATTTATGTCTTTTCTACACACCCCCTTTGCATTGTGTTAATGCAAAGAGTTATAACTTGGGAACTTTGGTTATGAAGCTCAGCTCTGTAAAAAAAAAAAGCATCAATATTCATTAAGGAAGGTTTTCCAGTCCCCAGTACTTAACAATTGCAAATCTTTGAGACAGTTTCAAACAAGGGACCTTCCATAATGCTCCTCCAACCCCCCATAACAGCAATATTGCCACAGCTTTCATTACAACTGCATTCTCAGTGATTGCCTGTTCAACCACAGACTTGTCTTACACCTGTGTTAGTGCAGAAACCTTTCCTCACCTTTAACGTGGCAGCCAAGCTGGCCATGTGTTCATTCAGAGTGCTCTCCGACTCCTTGTAAGTCAAGCAGGTGAACTGATATTCCTCTGGATCAAAGGCATCTGCTCCCTGCTGCTCCACGTCGTTAGCTACCCCATCATAATAATCCTCAATATCCCCAGGATCCTCATCCTCTTCCTCCTCCTCGCAATTAGGGTCATAATCCTCTTCATTGCTGTCAGAGCCCTGGCTGTTCATGTCCACGGACATCTTAGTGCCCTGCCAAACTGCAGACCAGGAAAGCAAGTGCAGCTTCTTTTTTTTTTTTTTCTCCAAACTTTATCGTTCTTTTGATTTCATCTGAGCTCTGTCTCCTAAGGGAGGAAAAAGAATTTTTTCTGTGCCTAAGAAGTTGTAAGAGGTGCCATGTCAACAACAAATAGGTGATCAAACAGCTGGGAACAGACCAACCCAACGGCCCAGTAAAGAGGATTGTGCTGTGCACGTCCCTAGTTTGGATCCATTGTGACTCTTGCACTTCCAAAGCCAAGGCTGCTCTTACAGGACAGGTCCAAAACCTTGGAGATTGGGTTATTACACAGCATCCAAGCCCCCAGTGCAGACCCCGTGCCTTCTGGCATTTGGAAACTGCATAACCCTCACTATAGATCTTCTCAGAGATAAAACTGAATTTATGACAAAGTTTTTATCAACAGCCTGAAATGTTGAAGAACAGCAGCCTATCTATTTAATTAACAGGAAAACCATAAACCTCTTACCTATGACTATAGTAGCTTGAAAGGCAACCTGTGATATCCCATACAACCTCTGATATTCTGTACAAACCCATATTGCTTCAGAACCACAGACATTGAGTGGGACTTGGGAAATAAGACCAACAAACAGATCTCTCACATGCACACAGCTTAAGAGTCTTCAATACCACCTCAAAAGAAATTGTGAAACTAGTTCATCTCTGTAAATTGGTTCTAATGGATGTGATGTGGCTTGGGCCTTATATCTGAAGGGGGAAATAAAATTATTATTTATTGCCTTCTCAATACATATTGATTACCTTTTGAATGTATGCTCAAGTGTTGACAGCTGTTATTGAAGAGGAATCAGAACAGCTAACTTTTCTTTTTAAGATTCTCACTTGTTTTGGAAAATTCACACATCTGATACTTATCTGAACTACAAATCTTCTACTTGTGTAACTGAATCATATAAATTTGAGCTCTAAAAGATTCAGCAGTAAAGCATGAATCAACCTTGAATTATGGTCATCTCATATTTCGCCACGAATTTCCATTTAATCAAATTATTTAATTGAGAGAGAATATATTAAATACAGAAGAATTAAAACAATCCTGTAACCAAATTTTACATATAAAAACATATATTAAAATCAAAGCTCTATTTTCCAAAAGCAGCACATATCTGGTTCCTTAAATAAATTCCCATTCTGCATTACTATGTTGTCAGCTCTGCCATTCAAATATATTCCCTCAGTATTGCAATTTGTAGCTGCTGGGGAAACCAGAATCAAGTTTTGATAATCCTGACAGGAAATCTCAACCACAAATTTTCATTATTTTTCCTCAACTCTTTTTTTTTTTTTTTTTACCCCTGTTTCCAATCACCTGACCAGGGAGCAGAGAACAACCAGGAAGAGATGTGATGTACAATTTATCTGAGGGCCTTCAGTGATTTCAGGAGATACAAACCTCCAGAGAGGCTGAAGAGTAGTACCTAATTATATTACCCCCTGAATTCTGGTCTTCATTCCTTTCATTTGCCTCTTGATTCCTTAGCTATCCATGGCATATGTAGCACACAAATAATTTTTAGCACTGCTTTCCACAGGACTTCAGAGGAACAGACACACAGACTCTCCATACTGGAAGGGGACAAATGTGAAATCTGATTTGGCAGAAACAAGGTAAACCCTCGTCCCTCCCTCTATCCTGCTTAGAGTTCTGGGCTTAATCTGCATTGACACCGAGCTCTTGTATAAAAGAAGTAATGGATCTTTAACTTCTAAAGCTTATGCTAAAAGAATGACTTATTTGAGCCTCTAACCCCAGTGTGGAGTATCAACAGCCCAGTGTGCAACAACTCTCAGTTACCACAAGCCTGAGAAAGTTTCACAGGCCAGGGAACTTCTCAAACTCACTCAGATCATTCCACACTCCAGAGAGAGAAAAAAAACCCATGAAAACACTGGGTCCTCTGCTATTCCAGCACATGGCAAGTCACATCTAAGGAGTGAGATGTTTGTAGATATCCAGGTAAAACAGTGGGCCTGCCCAGTACCTCCCAATTACACCCCAGTCACTGGGGAGGGGGTCAGAGGGGTGCAGAGATGTCTCCCTGTGCCACCAGCACAGTTTTGTGAGCAAACAGAGGAACTGTTTGCACAAGTAAATGGACATATGGATTTATCAAACAGAAAACAGCCTGAAACTGAGGGACTTTTGTGACTCCTGTCTCAACATTCTAGGAAAGAGCTCACTTCCAGCACAACTGGACAGCACACTGACACAAATAAAGGGAGAGGAAGGAAAAGGCACGTGCAGTGTGGACAAAGCCAAGGAGTGTACTCGGAAAACCAGGAACAAAACTCACCTCACCTATGCTCAGCCCAATGCCCAAATCAAACTCTCTGAATACAAAGACAAGACAGAGCTACTACTCGATAGCAATAATTCTTAAAATGATTAAGATGTCAAGCTCAACAAGACAGGGTCATAAAAGCAAGGATTATTTAGATTAAATAATGACCATAAGTCCCAAGACCAAACTATAAAATTTTAAACCATACTTAGATTAGTTTCCTACCCAAGAGAGGATGATCTCCCTCTTTATCACATTTATCCAAGATACATCTTTATCTCACTAACACTGATACAATTTAGTCGCCTCTCTTGCGGGAACTCTAAACACACCCACTCCTGTCTATCACCTCCAACAGTGCCCTTTCCCTGACTCCTGCTTTGCAACACAATTCTTAACAAAGTCTTTTGAAACAAAATGCCTTCCATCGTGTCACCACATTACGTGATCCCACTTCATTCCTTGTCCCACTATATCACTCTCCTTATTTCTTGCCTACCCTTGTGGGATTCCTCTAATAACTCTTTTGGAGGAGACTTCTCCAATTGGAGAATGCTCCTCCTATTTTTCTGTTGACATTTCACTACCATTTCATGTGTTTTTTTCTTCTTTCACCTCTTTATTTATCTGAAACAGAGAAAGTTCAACTTAAGTCTGCCTCCTGGACTCTTTATCCATGTAACCTTGAGACAGGATAACACTCTCCTTTTTCCCTGAAACCATCCACGGCCTCAGCTCTGTGCTGGCTATCAATGCTACTTGCATCTTCATCTATATCACCCAAACCCTTAATTTGTGGATCACCCCCAACTGCCTCCTCACAAATGCAGGGCACACCTCGCCATTCCTTTTCAGGTAGGAATTTTTTCATCCAAGCCCAAGAAACCAGAAGATGCCCTGTCCTTTCCACCACAGCTGACTTTGCAGGGACCTCCTTGCAGCCGTGTCACATTCCCCCGGAACATCCCTGCTTTCCTTTTGCCACTCTGGGATCACACTATCACGGCTGCCTTGTCTTCCCCAACTCATCTGATCCCTTTCTTTCCTGCCCTTTCTTTTAACAAGTTCTTTTACGGATACCTACGTACTCCACGGCACCTCTGGGCTCGGGCAGAGCGGTACCCAGCACATTTAAATCACCTCGGGTCCATTCTTTTGGGATGCGTGCGGGACCAGCCCCTGCGCTTGTCCCGCACAGCCAGAGCGCCGCAGCCCTGCGGGAGAGCAGCGCAGGAGCCCGGCGGGACGGGAGCCGTGCGGGGAGAGCCCGGCCGGAGCCG
>VZTB01007293.1:667298-700887 GCA_013397245.1 Thryothorus ludovicianus
CGTGCCCCGCACTGGGCTAAAGGTCGCGGCGCGGAGGGGGCGGCATTGGTTCGGCAGGGACGCAGCGCCCCGGTCCCGGTCCCGCTTCTCACCCGCCGCCGCCGCCGCCGTCGCCATGGCGAAGCAGCCGCAGCCCATCAGCCCCTTGAAGAACTTCTTCGCTGGCGGTTTCGGGGGCGTCTGCCTGGTGTTCGTGGGGCACCCGCTGGACACCATCAAGGTGAGGTGGCGCGGGGCGCCCGGGGACGAGGGGGGCGGCCGGTGCTCGGTGCCGTCCGGGGCACCGGGAGGCGGACTACAGCTCCCGGCAGGAATTGCGCGGGAGCGGCGTGGGTCCCGGTGGGCCCTGTGGCAGAACTACAGCTCCCGGCAGGCACTGCGCGGGACGCAGCGCTTCCGGTTTGGACCGCGGGGAGGTGGAGCTGGGCAGTGCCTTAGGGCGCCCCCTGGCGGCGCGGCGGCCGGGCGCCTCGCGGTCTCGGTTTATAGCGAAAAATCGGGAAAAGAGCGTCGGTGTTCCGGTGCTGGAAGGACCTGGGAACTGGGATGCGCCCGTCAGCTCCGTCCCGCGGTGGCACCCCGCTCCCTTGAGCCCGAGGGAGGCCCGGAGTGACCCTGTGGGGTCCAGGGAGCTGGGGTCGTCATCCAGACGTCATCCCAGCAATTAATTAGTTAAATACATTAACTACTCATTACCTTAAAATTCAGCCTCTTCTGTTCTGCAGAGGGCTAAAATGATGTCAGTGTTTCTATCAATATCTTCTGATCCAGTAACAAAACATACACAGCCAGAGGTGTTCTGTCAATCAAAGTTTGGATTGTATTATTTAATAAAATAATGTTTTCCTCTCCCTCTTACTAGGTCAGACTGCAAACCCAGCCTAAGCCACAGCCTGGCCAGGCCCCACTCTATTCTGGGACCTTTGACTGCTTCAGAAAGACTCTTGTTGGAGAGGTACTGTGGCACCTGCCAGACATATCAGTTGTTTCTGTGTATTGTAGGAATGGAATCATGTGCCCCTCAGAGACCATACAATTCCTGGGTTATCGGTTAAATTGATTCTAATTAACATTTTTAAGCTGATTACAAAGCTTGGAGAATACCTGGCATGCATGTGCTCCAGGTACCTGTATCTCTGTTTTGCTAAAAAATGCTTTTGGTTCAAAATAGCATGATAATAATGTCTGAAGTTATAAACTGGAGTGAATGTTGGCAGTTTTTTGGCCTTGTCTTAGTGAAATTTTGCTGGTATTTGGAATCGTCTCTGAAAATTCTAAAACGGATAATCACTTTTGTTGATACAAGCAACAGAAGTTTTCTACTTTCTTCTATAAGGTGTTATGGCACCCATGAGAAGGCAGAGGGTTTTTAATTTATATTTTTTTTTCTTTTTCTTTTTTTGAAAGCAGAGTGCCAATTACAGCAGTTGTTCAACCTCCTCTAGAAGGTGAACAGTGTTTTTTACTCCTGAATCATCATGATCATGTTGTTGAGCTAGTCTGTTTTGTTTTCAGAAAGGCACACAGCCTTGATTTTAAGTCTTTAATTGACAGACAGTCCAGTTTTCTGCTTTTTAAGTTCTCTCAGCAGCTATCTACCATTTGGAAGTGGCTGTAAAGCCCAACTGTTTATCTGCTTGCCTGAAGTCTCATTTCTAACTGCTGGATCTCGTTAGGTAACTCCCTGTTGAACGGAAGATCTGCCTCAAATCTGAAATCTGCTTCCATTGTGGTATTAACAGGTTGTTATATAACCAAAGCAAATCTTGTTTCCCTGGTCTCTCCCACAAAGGACTGGAATGCTGTGCCAGCTCTGAATCCCTGGCAGTTTTAACACCCCTGCTGCAGCACGGACGTCAGAGCTGAGCCATAATAACAGCCTTGTGATGGGGAGCTCAAAAGCAGTGCTGCTTCCCTACTCCTACTCAGTGCTCATCCATTTCTGTAAGGAAAACTGTTCAACCTCTCTGCCAAGGCCTTTTGCTTTCCAGTGCTCACGGGGAGGTGGAGCAGCAGTGGCTGATCTCTCAGCCAGCTGCAATTTCATGGCAGAGCCAGTTGTGCCTGTAAGACTTCAGCATTTACTAGGATGCACTGGTTTATCGAGGCAGGGGGAAGAAAGGGATGCAGAGACCAGCAAATATTTAATTTATGTGTCTAACCTTTATCTAGAAAGATAACTCTCCTTTTTATTGGAAAAAGTTCAGTTTAAAGGCAAGAGAAATGAAATAAATACAGCTGCTGGGATCTGCATTAGAACTTTTTCGTGTATGTAGTCTATGAAAGGAAACACCAGGAATGTATAAAACATCAGGAATGTGATGTTTTGTAGGGGAAAACTTTGGATTTAGAGTAGGAAACAAAAAATTATTTGCTCTTGAACCTGCTCCAAAGTGAGTTCATGTGGGGAGTGAAGGAATTCTGGCTGCTCTCCCTGGCTCTTCCTTTAGTTAAAGAGTGAATTAGTTTCAGTGCACTCAGCTTTGGTGTCAGGATTTTACACTCTACTGCATTTGACAAGTTTATTTGACAATAAAACACGGGTGCATTTCTGTGTGTAGCTGAGAGTGAAGAGTCAAGAGAGAATCTCTTGACATAATCTATTGAGGCTCTTATTCAGGTGACTTTTAACTTCACTTTCTCACACTTGAGATGTAAGTGCAGGTGATGAGAATTGTTATAGAAGGGCATCAGTGGTGCCAGTGTTTCCCAGGAAGGATAACTTTCCTCTGCAGCAGTCCCTGAGCCTCAGCTAAACATGTATAACTGCAAATGAATAATAACCCCCTTTATTCCTCTGATCTATTTGACTGTTAGATGGATCCTATCCTGCTTTGTTGCCTTTCCCTTCTCAACAAGTTGAAATGTGTGCAAAGTTTAGGCCAAACCAAGTAATTCCTGTGATAACGTTTCTTGCAGGGAATCCAAGGCTTATACAGAGGAATGGCAGCTCCTATCATCGGAGTGACACCCATGTTTGCTGTGTGCTTCTTTGGATTTGGCTTGGGAAAAAGACTCCAGCAGAGAAAACCTGATGATGTTTTGACGTGAGTTCCTGGTTAATCAGACGGTTGGGAAAGGCATCCTGAGGCTCTGGCTGCATTGTCACACGTTGAGTTGTGGTGTAAATTTGTGTCTTCTCCTAGGTTATAAATATAGTTCTGAAAAATAAAACACTCATGTTTTAATGCTCCTGGAAGCGTGGGACTGATGGCACAGGCTAAAAACAGACCTTGTGTGGGCAGGTGCAATGCAATTCCCTCTCTACGCAAGAAGGAGCCATTAAGGAATGATTCCGGTTTAGATGGGTACAGTGAGAATTATATAATGATTGCCTGCCAACAGGCTGGCTGTTAACAGAAACTATGGGAGCAGTAAATTCATGGTCAAGCAGTCTTGACAACATTCACAGCCCTGATTCTCTTTTCCCTGTTAGTGATGAGTCTTCTTGTGTCCCTTCATTAGGATATGAAAGCAGCCATAAAAATGTTTTATTGTTATTTCTGAAAGGATGTGTTTATGAGCAGCCCTCCTCTCAGGCATGCCTGACCTTCAGAAACAGCAATAGGAAGCTGAGAAAACTTGGTGGGGCTTTATGCAAGCCAACCTGTGCATGAAGAAAGCCCCCTACCCATGAAGTACTCCTTTAAAAACCCTGCAATGGGTTTGCTGAGCTGTGATTTACAGCTCTACAGGGACTGGGCTGTAGCTTAGCAACATTTTATCCTATTATTTATGTGCTAGGTAGGAGCACTGTCAGAAAGCAGGAGCCCCTGGTGTGGAGCCAGCTGTGGTGAGGTGTTTTGGTTTCTGTTGGAGCCTTGCCTGCACAGGGCTGGTGTGAGCACACCTGGCCCTGCAACAGGAGCTGCTGCCATCATGGCTCCCATTGCTCAGTGCTGAGGTGCTGGGGAACTGCTCCCTTACTCTGTCATACCATGGCAGTGCCCTCATGCAGGCAAGACTGAAGGGAAAGGCCAGGGGAACAGCAGAGACTGAACAAAAAGTGCACCATGAACTTCTTCCCAGCAGCCTCATCACCTCAGTGCCTTGTGTTTTATGCACATGGTGCCAACAGGAAGTTTTAGGGAGCAAGCTGGAGAAGGGCAGCATAGTTTTTTGAATCTTTGTGTAGAATTCCACTCAAGCAGAGCAGTGGAAAAGAATAGTGTGTGTACTGTCACTGTGCTCAGCTGTGATGTTCTGTGGATGCAGAGCTGACACAGTGAAGGTACAGTGGGCTTGGGACATGAGACCCAAAAATAAAGGTCAGACTCCTAGTGCTGTGGTTATGGGTCTAGAGGCAGGCCAGATGCTGGTTTTGAAGGGGAGTTGTGGAAGGAAGAAGATGGAGAGAAACCTGAGGAGGCTATCCTTCTTTTTCTGGGACTGAATAATCCTAAAGTGAGCTAAAAACTTAGTTTGAGTATGTAGGAGGTGCATGTGGAGTGGCAAGGGAGGTCTGAATGGTCTGGAAGATAGCGTGGGAATTTGAGTAAAGACAGGTGTAAGAATTGGAATAGAATGCCATCTCTTGGGCAAGTGGAGAGAAGCAGAAGGCGTGGAATTTGATTAAATTGAGATGTCATCTTACTAGGGGAGGTAGCAGGAGGCTGGATGTGAAGATAGTTTTGTGATGGAGAAACTCAGCTTGTTAAAGGGATTTTGTCATGGAGACTTTGCCATGTGAAAGCAGGTGCAGAATGTCTGGGATAATGGCAGGTTGGTAGGACAGAGAGAGTGAGAGGTTATGGAAAGGAGGCTTCTGGCTGCACAAGCAGGAATATGTGGAATCTGGGATCACTGAGAGGAGTATGGGAGACTGGAGGAGGAAGAGACTGTTGGGGTTGAAAATGAATGGGGAATGCTGTAGCAAAAAATGCAGGTAGAAGGAATATTGGCAAATAGAATGAATATGAAGAGCTGAGTTGTGGTTGCTGTAGGAACCAGTGCTTTGAGTCCTACAGATCTTAAATGTTTAGCTCTGCTGTGACAAGGCACTTGTGCACTGATAAAAGCAGTGGATGCATTTGAAGTTCCACTGCCATGTTCACGTGGAACAGCATCATCTGGTGATGTAGGGGTCTTTCTGCCCTTCATTTCCTGTGTGCTGTGTTGTGTAGGGTCTTTTCTGTTTCCTTGGGGCAGATATCCTCAGCTGTTTGCTGCTGGCATGTTGTCAGGAGTGTTCACAACAGTAATCATGGCTCCAGGAGAGAGAATCAAGTGCCTTTTACAGGTAAGGCGTTGGATGGTGGTGATGGGAATTTAATTTTAGGGGTCTTATCTTTCCATAGCTGGAATTTCTTTGGTTAGTGCATTTACTCTGTTCTGTTTTTTGACAGGACTGAGACAACTTTCATTTAATGCAGTTGTGTCATGAAGAAGCATTAAACAAACTCGACAGTATAAGTACACACAGGATTAATTGCTCTATTCATTTTAGACAGCTCAAGCCTTATGCTATGGGACACTGTATGAGGCATCCATGGATGCCTCAGTCCACTTCAAAGCATGGAAAAGTCAATTTTTTCTGAATGAAACTTTTCCTAAAAAAAGAAAGTGTAAACCTGCTAGATCATGAGACTCTCTGGTGTAAAGGAGTTCTGTTACCTTGACAGCTCCCCATGCAGAGCTAAGGAATGCATTTCAAAACAGTGTTCTGACATTTGGGTGGCTGTTAGCTCTGCACCACCTCCAGGGGTTTTAAAGTATTGTTGGAAAATATAAACCTGAACAAATGAAATGCCATCTTTAGCAGGTGTGGGAAGCTGTGCTTGTTTCAGGCTGTGTTGAACTCTGTTAATACAGTGATGAGTGGTCACATGTTAGTTCTGACAGACAGGATATTATCATGGGAGCTTTTATGCACATACAAATGGTTTGAATTTCACTGAACTATTTGAAGACTACTTTCTGTCAGTGTGGAATTACCTAAGTGACTTAAGTTGTTTCAAACTTCCACTGTGGAAAAATAAAGGAGACTCTGTCCTCTGCATGGAACAGTAACCACAGCCTCAGCTTCAACGTGAGAGCTGCTGGAGGAAGTGAGGCAGAGGTTCTCTAGGCAGAAGCATGTGCTCTTTCCTCTCTGCAAACACACGTGAGGCTTTCTAACCCCTTGCTGAACGATTCTGCATCGACCAGAAACCTTCACTGGTCAGAAACTCTCCCTTTAATCCTGCAGATCCAGGCAGCTACAGGTGAAACCAAGTACAGTGGCTCCCTGGACTGTGCCAAGCAGCTGTACCGCGAGGCTGGGATCCGGGGCGTCTACAAGGGCACAGTGCTCACCCTCATGAGAGGTAAGGGGCTGCAGGATGAGAAGCCTGACACACTTTGGGAGATCTCACTGTCCCTTTAGCCAGTTGGAGAGGCTGTGCCACCCTATTTTCTTTTTTTTTTTTTTTTTCTCTTCAGTCTGCAGAGCTACTCCAGTGCCTCAAAGGGCCTGAGAAATAAACATGAGATTCTCAGTGAGTGAGGAAGAGATTAGATGACAAGGATCAGAGGGATATGGGAAGTAATTAAGATCTGAGAAGCCAAGAGGAATGAGAGACATCAGGAGAGGAGCAGAGAGAACAAAGAGAAGAGAAAAATACAGAAGTGGGCTTTTTTAAAAAATTATTTTCTTCTTTTTTTCTTTTTTTTTTTCCTTTGAAAGAAGGATTGTGCCTGTCTGTGACTGTTGCTGCGTAATATTGACTGCTTAAAAATATGTGGTGGCAGCAGTTATGCTTTCTACCCTTTTCAGTCTGTGTTATTTTGGACTGGGATGTCATGACCCCTCTCTCAAATACAACAACAACTAAGTAATTGTGCCAGACCCAGAATCCTTTAGTAATCCTTTAGTATTTTAGTAATTCCCATTTGAAAAACTGAAGTTTCTTTATTTTGTTACTTTAGGAGTTTGTTCTATCCTCTGCTTCTCACACAAGTGTAGCAGGCTGCAGTGTTAACTCTGGCAGTGTCCCTAGATAGAGGCTGGTTCTCCATTTTAGGTATGGGATAAGATAAAGTTGTGGAAGTAGCTTAAAAAAAACCAAAACAAGACTCATCAACTGCAGAAAAAATCCCCAGATAGAACCATTAGAACTAACACTGTCCAAACTTCATGAAGTTCCTGCACTGCTGTGACATGCTGTGCAGAAATTTGGACAGTTTAGAGCTGTCTCATCATTAGTGTAATGGCACCAGGTTACAGTCTGGTTTGAAAGGCTGCTGACAGAAAAGTTATTTCCCCAGCTCTTGCCTTTAGCACCTGCTGTCCATGGGAAAGTTCAGACTCCTCTGTGTAAGGCAGCAGAAGATTTTTATTTTGTTTGTAGAAGAGGTTCAGAAAAGGGATCTGTATGTACTTAGTGGTGTGGGCTGGCATGGGGCTGGTGTGCCTCTGGGCTTCCTTTGGTTTCCCACTCCTCACAGCCTTTGTTGTTTACCCACCAGACGTCCCAGCCAGTGGAATGTACTTCATGACGTACGAGTGGTTGAAGAACATTCTGACCCCTGAGGGAAAGAGGTCAGTGAAATCTCACAGTCATCACTTTCTGAACTTCCCAGACACTGGTGATTAATCTCCCCAGTTACGAAGAGATTTAGAGCAGTATCATCAAAACAAATTTTTAAAAAAGAAAAATGGTCGCTCATCTTATGAATTGAGCTGTTTTAGTCTGGGGTTAACTGACAATTAAAATAATATTCTGAGTTTCTCTCAAATTCCAGTTTGTATCTTTTTAGCCAAGAAATACTTAAAGTAGGTCTCCTCCCTTTCAACCCTGTATGTGCACAAAATCCTAGGGGACTTTGTTGTATTTTTTGTAGGAGGTTGGTTGGTAGGTTTGGTTTTTGTTTGGGTTTTTTTTTCCCAGAGCATGTGTGTGTGTGCTGCTGAATTGAAACATTTGAATCTTTAGGGTGGAGTTGGTCCATCTTGGAAAGGTTGCTCAGATACTGCACTCTGTCTCTGTCTGCAGCATTGTGCTGCCTTCTGGCTGCCAGCCAGGCTTTCTTTTTGATTGTCACCTCAGTCAAAACAGCGAGTTTGACTTTTTTTTTTCCTTTTTAAATCTTTTTTTTCACTTTTTTCTCCCACTGCACTCTGATCTACCACAGTGTGAGTGACCTCAGCGTGCCTAGGATCCTCTTTGCTGGGGGCCTGGCTGGGATCTTCAACTGGGCAGTTGCCATTCCCCCAGACGTGCTGAAATCGCGTTTCCAGACTGGTGAGTTGCATCCCAGTGTGTCACAGCCAAACTCAGTGTGCTCCTCCTGGGAATGGGCTGGGCAGTGGTGGAAGATGCCTTCTGGGAGGCAGCATGTCTTGAGGGATGCTTGAGACAAGTGTATGAAAAGCCCATGGGTGTTCCTAGCATTCTAGTTGGTTTCCTCACAAGTTTTTGGCATGTCGGGCTGCACTGTTCTGTTTCTGCCTCCTTCATAATATAATGATCCTGATTTGAGGTACCTGATTTGAAACCTAGGCACAGAAGTCCCAATAATAGAATTGTCATAGCTGTTTTATTACAAATGTAATTCTCTGAGAGGTTTTACTATTTTGCTTTCGACATAATTGTATAAATTGTAGCCTATGCTATCTGCAGTTTATAATAACAGGGCATGACTTGCTGAGAGCATTGCTTTTGGACTGGCAGCTCTGCTCTTTAATGTCTGTGGCCTAATTACAGTTAGGATGGCCCCAGGCCTTGTGCTTCAGCAGAATTTGACAGGTTTTTTGTTTGTTTCTGTGCCAGTCCTGTCAATGAATATTTTAGTTAAGGCACCCCATAGTCACTGTGGACAGAACTCTCCACTGGACAGTGACCATTTTTCTTGAGTCACAAGTCATGATAATCAGTGCAGGAAGCCTCATTTCTTCTTCTCTGAGCAATGGCTGCTGTGGTTGTTTGTACCATGCCAAGGGCTGAGAGGGAAACACATCACAGCTTTGATCCTGTTCCACTGAGCCAGTCCCCAGTGCTGCTGTGTGCATGACGTGGGCTCCTGGTGGTTCTGTTTAACTGGGCTGATCTGTGGATTACCTCCACAGGTAGGTAGAGGCAGAGGGCTGGCTGAGGCAGTATTTCCCAGGGCAGTGTCAGGAGAAGGAAGAAATTGTTTTTTGAGTAGAGTAGCTTTTAAAAAACACCTCAGCATATCCGTGTAACATCAGCATTAGAACATCCTGTGCTTTTCATCTGAAGTCTGTTGTTGTTCTTGGCTGGGGCATGTGATGGGATCATTTTATTATTAACCAGCATCATCAGTTTTTAAATCTGACATTCCTATCACCTAAGTGCAGCTCTTAGGAGAGCTGTGATCAGCAGTGGAAGTAACAGCTCAGACTTCCGACCCTGACAAAAATTATTCTCCTTTCTTCAATGACTTGATATAAATTCTTTGGTCATGGTGAGCACCTAACTTCTTTTCACTGAGCCTTTACTGGGCTGTCTTATTGTTTGCTGTAGCAGTGTGAGCCTGTTGAAAGTCTTGGGCTGTTACATGTGGCACATCCTTCAGCCCTTGTCACTGCCAAACATCTGGGTTAATGTGTTGTGCATTCCTTTCAGCTCCTGCAGGAAAATACCCGAATGGCTTTAGAGATGTGCTGAGGGAACTCATCAGAGAGGAAGGAGTTGCATCTCTGTACAAGGGGTTCACAGCTGTGATGATCAGGGCCTTTCCTGCTAACGCGGTGAGTGCCTCGTGGTTCAGGCTGGGTCTGGGGCCACTCCCAGTGAGTGCTTGCAGTCTGGAGAGCACACAGCTGCCTGTTTATTCCTGTGCCATTTCAGTGAGGTTCTGGTCACTGCAGGTGCTTTTGATTGTTGGTGTTCAGATTCTAAAACTGTACTTTAATCTAGGAGCAACAAGTAAATCTTTCTTCAGAGCTTTGCATCAAAGCTCTTTGTTGACTTTCTCTGATAGTTTTTATCTATTGGTTGTACACTTAACTCTAGAAGATGGAAGAAGTTTGGACTCAGTTCCTCTTCAATAATGAGGCTAACAGAGCCAAAGTTCAGCCTTTGTGTGGAGGGATACAGTAAAATTCTTGCCGCTGGTTCAAGACTTTTTTTGTCCTCTTCCTCCTCCTATATAAACCACGTTAGGTGTTCTTAGTACAGCATTTCAAAAGGCTTGTTTGAAACAGATCTTTAGAATCCTTATTTGTTCTGTGTTCTTTTTTCCAGGCATGTTTTCTTGGTTTTGAAGTCGCTATGAAGTTTCTTAACTGGGTTGCACCTGGTCTATGAGGACTAGGAAATCAGGAAACGAGAGAGAAGGAAGACAGTGCAAGTCTGCCTTACAGGAATAAACACATGATCACTTAATGTTTCAGGAATGATTGTTTGCCTAATACCTTTTTGCCTTTCTCACATTCTTTAGGTGGTGCTATGTGCCAGTCAGAAATGCAAGCTGTAGCTCTGACACAGAGTTGGTGAGGAGTTAGGGGTGACAAAACTTCTGAGCCAACCACAGCAGTGACACTGCTAACACACAGCTGTCACTATCACGTGTGCTACCTTAAGTACTTCCCCATGGAAGAAGGAGACACATCTTGAAAAGTAATTCTTTATTTACTGAAGAAACATGTAGCTATTAATGCTGACAAACTTCCTTAAAATAATTTTTTGGCAGCATGTACTTAACTCTCAGGGCATGTCAGCAGCTGCACACGGTCATGTCTGCGAGCAATGTCAGAAAATGTTCTCATCTCCTGTAGATTTTCAGTTGTGGCTGTTTCTGTGTTAACACTTTTTAATCTCCTGTGCATGTGCAGCAGCAAACACAACTCAGCAGGGGAGGCCAGAGCTACGTCTCAATGGGTTGAGGGGTGTTGCAGATATCTTATCAGGTCTTGCACACTGATCTTTTCTGTGGAACTAGGATACAAAATGCATTAGGTTTAACATTTGTACTAAGCTTTACTGAGGGAGCCAGTGGGGAAATGTGTTTGATTAACCTGAACTTTTCTCTCAAATCCTTCCTGTCCCACTGAAGAGAGCCCAAACGTGATTTCAAAAGTACAGCACAGCTCATAGCAATCTGTGATATATGTGATTCATCAAATACTGTGTCCTGGGATTCAATCCCTGACATTGATGTGAGAAAATTTAACAGCACTTCAAGAACTGAATTTCTCTGACACAAGGGGGACACATGAAGAGGACACTGGCTCTGCAGTCTTGTCTAACTTTATTCTTTCTCCTATTCCTTGGTTTTCTTTTACGATTATTAAACATAATCACATTTTCATTTGAGAAGTGACTAAGAAGCAAAAAGCAAATTTTAATTTCTTTTGGTTGTGATGCAGTGATACTGGAACTCAATAAAACTAGGTGCTGCTTGGCTAGAATGTGTGCCTTGGTTCATTTACTTTTTGCATGGTCATGCATGCTTAGTTTTGCAAAAGTTTTCCAGTTCTTAATTCTGAGATTGATTGGGAAATAAGCTATGCTGCACTGTCTTTGATTGCTAGCCCCTTGCCTTTTAGCTTTTCAATTTCTGACATGAGCTGTGGAAAGGAATATTCTGCACTTGGCGTGTTTGTCATACAAGTCCTTTTAGGTGCTTCATTGTGGATGCAAGTTTTAACTATAAAGCAACATACTAAAAAACACATCTTAGCACAAATAACACATACTTTGTGGAAATTACTTGGTGTGGTCTGTTGTCCTGTACCATGAGGACACAGCCTTCACCTTGGCTTTCCACAGGCAGGGACAGCCCTTAAAACTTCTCTCTCCATGCTGCTGAGAAGCCTTAAATTCTACTTTCTTTCCCTTTTTTAATTTTTTTTTTGGGAGGGGGAAGACAAGAAGGTAACCTGACTTCCTCAGAGACCACCTCTTGTGTTTTAAGGCAGGAGAGGTGGCCCCTGGATGGGAAAATCTCAGTCACATGGAGCTGTTTCTGTGTTCTCACTGCCACCATCCCCACCAAGGGCTGCTCAGGGGTGGCTGCTGTTCCTCCTCAGATGAGTGCAATGCTTACAGTGTGAACAGAGTTAGTGCTGGTTTGGGGAACTGGTTATAAACCTCTCAAATGGTTTTAAACACAGCTCTGGGTTTACTGAGGCTAAATCCCAGCTAGTTTCAAGCTGATCAGGTCTGCTCTGATGGCTCTGTGCTGCCTCACCACAAAATGCTGCCTTGTGCTGCTTTGGTGGCTGCTCTGGCCTCTTTCTGATTTCCATGCTGGGCCTGTGGTACCTAGAAGCAACTTCCAGCTTTAAGAAGTGTTATAAAGCTGAATTTTATTTTCAATTCCATTCATGTGCTCAGAAATACTGACACTTCTTGGGAGGGACAGAAGTGCATGTTCTTTTATAAAATTCTAGACAGTGATGCTTAAAGCTGCCCATTACAGCTGCCCTGTCAACTGTATCCTGTTGACCTCCTAAGCTCCCAGAAAGCTGGGAAGAGCTGAAGCAGAGGAAGGTTGAGATCCCCACGATGAGCTTGATCATGAGCTGTGCACTATGGTTAGTGCTCCCTCCCACCCCAGTCCTATCAAGCCTAGGTGTTGCAGACTGTGAAAAACATAAAATTCCTGACCAAATCAGGGACAAGTAATGCCCTGGATTGAGCTGCTGGGTTTAAAAGCACAGCTCCTGCATTTGAACAGCAAGGAGCCCACTCTCAGTCTGTGTGCTGGCCTTGGCTTGGTGCTTAGCACATTACCTTGGCTCTGCTGAGCCTCTCCTGTCTGTGGCCTTAAGCAGGACTTGCTCTGGAAGACTGAAATATTCCCTCCACTCTCTGCTACTTCAGTTGTTACTAGGAACTGTAGACTCTTTTCCTTCTGCAAAACCATCCCTTTTAATACTTTTTTCTTAAACATTTCAGATCCTGACTTACCCTAGTTATATTCTATATTCTCCCCACTCTAAGGTTTTTGCAGAGCTTTGTATTTTGCATGATAACATTCTGTTGTTTACCATGGTTGATTTCATTTGGTGCTTTTAGCTAAGTAAAATATGGCAGAAGACAATCACAAATGAGGGGCTGCTTTCCAGCAGCAGTGGCAGGAGAAGAGCTTTGCAAAGGCTCATCAGACACATCTGCTTGCTTATTCAAAAACTGAAACCCAGGCACCCTGCAAATATTCAAAAAGCTGCTCATGTCTCTAAAGATTCTGCCATACAAAATTTTCCAATTCCTTGCCTCTAATGTTTGCAGCCTCAGTAGGAGAGAAGGATTTTAACACAGGCATAATTTCCTATACCCTAAGGACTCCTTTGCTTTCAGAGGCCTAGATTTGCATTCAAATGTTATTTTGTAATTGCCCAGGTTCTTGTGGGAATGCAGGCAGTGTATCTGCAGTTTAAGGGCACACAGTAGCAGCTGGTACACTGGTGCCAGCCAGTGATATCAATGATATTTTTCTTTATGCTCCTTGTGCTGATAACATCTGGGTTTGCTACATCAAAATCAGAGTAGAGTGCCCCAAGACTCTTGTGCTGTACGTCCATCCTCCTGGCCCCTTCTCCTTTGATGCAAGTGATTTTTCCAGTGGTGATTCAAGGTGTCTGGAAGTATTCCAGAAGTAATCCATGATAAATAAATCCTCTGTGCTTGCATTTCTCTGCCCATGGTGTGCAAGTGCCTTTTGTGCACACTCAGCATTGCTACAGTGACAGAAAGGTCCTTGGAACACCCCTGACAAGTCAGCCTTGATCAAATTTGTCTAATTAAAGGAAGCTGCCTGTGAGTGGCACATTCAGTACAAACTCTCCAGTTTGGAAAAGGACATTGCAAGGTAGATCTTACAAATGGTGAGCAATGTCAAGAGGGTGCATTTACTCATATTTCTCATGGGACAAGATATACAGTGAGGAGATCAAGCAATATTTAAACAGAATGCAAAAAAAACCCCAAACCCACAGAAGAACAGTTCATTATGATCTGCTGAAAACTGATAGGGCAGCAAAGCCTTTGCACAGGATGTTCCTGCATTGATGGTTAATGGGATATGGAGGGTGTGTAGGGAAGGCAAAACTAGTGTTTTATTTCTTGTGTTATTTCTGTAAGCATCTGCTACTGGACACTGCTGGGCAGAGGAAGAGACAGGCTTCAAATCTGATCCTCATCAGTTTGGCTGGTGTTTTTACAAAATTATGGGCAAACACTGAGTTGTTTTGTGGAGTCTGCACAAAGGAGGGTGGGCTGGCCATGTACCTTCAAATAGCAACATACACTGGGACACAGCATCACCTATAGCTTTGCATGTGCCAAATTGGCCCTAATGGTTCAATTTTCCATTTCTACATTATTCTTTTTATCTGCTGCCTCTTGGATAGGAGGACTCCTATGTCAATACCCTGTTTGTGCCAGTGAGAGATGAGCCTTGTGCACAGTCTGAACGAAGTGGTTTTCACCACCACACAGCTCACAGGGTGACAGAGCAAGTGAGGCTGGAAGGCATCTCTGGACACAGCCCAGCCCTCCTGCTCAAAGCAGGACCCACTAGTGCAGGTTGTTCAGTTGGGCTCTTAATATCTCTGAGGATAGAAACTTCACAGCTTCTTGGGCAACCAGTTCTATATCCACAAAAAAACCAAGTTCTCTTGTGTCTAAGAAGAACTTCATGTATTTCAATGTCACTAGCTACCACCGAGAAGAATCTGGCTCCACCATCCAAACCTTCTCAGATCAGGGATCCATAAACATCAGTAAGATCCTCATGAAGCCTCCTCCAGGCTGAACAATTCCATCTCTCCTGGTCTCCTCATATTGCAAATGTTCCAGTTCCTTCACTGTCTCTGCAGTGCTCACTGGACTGCCCAGTGTGTCAATGCTTCTCCTGTACTGGGGAGCCCAGAGCTGGACCCTGCACTCCAGCTGTGGCCTCACCAGTGCTGAGAGCAGGGAAGGTTCCTCTCCCCAGGCCTGGTGGCAATGCTCTTCCCAAAGCAGCCCAGCAGGCTGGCAGCTTTCTTTGCCACAAGGGCATTTTGGTAGCCCGTGTTCTTCTCCTCACGACATCCTGCTTCCAACCATAATGTGTGACCACACTGCTGGCTGGTCCAGGCCACAGGCTAAAATGCCAGCTGAGTCAGTGGCACGAAGCTGTGCATGCTGTGGCACGGTGACAGTGGCACTGAGTGTGCTCTGCACCCAAGGGTTTCGATGGTGCTGCCCAACTATCCCGGCTGAAAATAGATCTGCTAACCCTGGCAGCTGCGTCCTGGGGACTTTTGCTCCTGACTCAGATGATGGCTGGGAGATGCCTGCCTTGCAGCCGGGGGCTTCCCAGGAGGGTGGGTGCTGGGATTGCTGGGATTCCTGCCTCTTCCCTGCTCTCCAGGATCCTTTTGGGTGATTGGATCACGGGGGGCTCTGCTCATTCACAACTCTGGGCTCTGGACCCAGCTCTGTCTGACCCCAGTTTTACACCACACTTTGTCTTTCTGCCCAGCAGACCCTGCCCTGAAAAACTGTCCAGTGAAGGGGAGAAACAGGCTGCCTGATGCTGGACGCTTGAAATGGAAAACCATTTCTAATTTAAGGAGATTTGTGTATAAAACTGAGGACATTTTCCATTACCTCAGTGTATTAGAATAGTTCTGCAAGAGTACCTCAAACAGGGTAAAAATGTAAACATTAAGGAGACATTGGACGGGATTTTTACTAACATCTGTCTCTGAATTCAGACACCAGTTCAAGTTCAGACAGTTCAGTTTAAGCTCAGACAGATCCATTTCAGCAGTTTATGATGCACAGGTTGTCTCTAGGCTTACTAGGAACATGGCTGTAAAGATCAGTATCAAAGTTTTAGCAATAGGCCATAGATAAGCTCCACTTCCCTTTGCAGGTGACAGTCTGAGTGTTGATTTGCTGAAGGACACGGTGCTGTTGCTAACCCTTGGCACGCAGGGTGGAAGCCTGAGATGTTTGTCCGTGCAATGAGCTGACTTCCCTTCTTCATCTGAGACCTGAGCTCAGGCTTCTCCCTCAGCACTGCTGCTGCTCTGGGCCTGAGAGAAGTTGCACACAAGCTCTGGGTACTGAAGTAAATGTTGAGCTGCCTGGATATGGATTCCCCAAGGCTGAAAGCATATCCCAGCAGCGACATTTCTCCTTGGTTCTATTTCCTAATACTGTTTCCTAATAGTTATTTATTACCATCAGCTGCTGGCTCTTTCCTCTCTCCTCTCATGCCATCAAAAATTCTAAACTGATTTAGCTTTGAATGTTTGTCCTGGAGACCAAAGGCAAGGTAATCAATTCTCTGTCCCTTCCCATCTTTAATCCCTATGCAGATTTCAGCAGAATCAGCTGAAATGCTGAAAAGGTGTAAAATTACAGCGAGTCCTCCTTCTCCTGGGGCTAAGCCCATGTGATTCAGAAAAGCTCCTGAACGCCTGCATAGACAAATCCTAAAAAAATACTTCCCTCTGAAACATAATCCACCCGCTCATCCCCCGCCCCTCCCTGCCCGCTCACCCTTGACTCCCTATCCCTCACTGCCAGGCAATTATCTGTTTGGTTTACTGCCTCCTGGCCGGAGCCAAAGTTCAGGATCTGGCAGTCGATGGCAGGAGATCACTGGGCGGAGGGAACTCGCTGTTCTCCCGGCCCCACCGCCCTTTTCCAGCGCTCAGCTGCGGGGCAGCCCCGGCTCGGAGCCTGACCGGAGCAGGAGCCCGGAGCGGGGTCTCCTCCTGCTCCGCCGGCATCCCGGGGATCGGGCGGGCACCTGCGGCTGCCGAGGGGGACAATGAGCGCGGGCAGAGCCCTGGGTGCCCCTCCCGATCTCCGTCCTTGCCCGCCGCCCGCCCGCGGCAGGTGAAGATGCTGGGCTGTCCCTGACGCCCCCACCCTGCTCCACGCAGCAAAACTCCGTGGGACAGCCGATCCCAGTTTCCCTGGGCTGGGGAGGCGCCTGGGGCTGCTCCTGTGCCTGCCAGGGACAATGGATGAGGCACGGTGACATGGCACTGGGGTGAAATGTCTGCCCCTTCCTTGTGATTGCAATTCCTTGTGATGTGGATGAATTCTTCATCAGGCACTGGTGATAAATTGTTGGGGGTTTCCTCATTTTCTTCCCTGTGTGTCCAGCTCAGAGGATGAAGCATCCACACCCTGCCCCAAAAGCACAGGCTGTCCTTGGCATTTCTCTCATTAATGTTCACAAAATGCAGCTTGCAGCTGTCCTGCTCTCCAGTGTGGGCATGTCCAGAGATGCCAGAGCTGCCTGCTGCTTTGGGAGAGCAGACCTTCCCAGGAAAGCAGCCCTTCCCGAGGGCAGGTCTGTGCTGACCTCTCCCCCTGCTTCATTCCACACTCCTGCTCCGGGCACAGGGATGGGTGAGAATGTCTGTAGAGAATGTCCCAAAGGGAACTGGGTTGGGAAGCACGGCTCCTCTGCCTCACTGCCTCAGCAAACAGAATTTAATACAGCTAAGGGTGCTCCTGGAAAAGATAGAAGCAGGCTGTGTCATTAGGAATGGGGTTTGGGCTCAGACCGAGGGTCTCTCAGCCCAAAGCTCTGCCTGCAGTGAGAAGAGCAGGGGGCACAGAGCACCCAGCTGTACCTCCCTGGGGTGCTGCCACCAGCTCTGCCACCCACAGCCACCAACTGCGGGATTTACACACCACGGGTTCAACCACCACGGGATTTACTGGGCTGGAGCCTGTATCCACACCCAGAGCTCTAGGCTCGGTTTTAAATTCAATTACCTTCCAAACACCTTTCTGGGTTTGGCCTCTCCAATATCTGATGGCAGTGAGTGGCACTGTTTAATTATGTGCTGCTTTGTTTCGGATTGACTGAATGGTTTCACTGACGTCACTTCAATCTTGTCTTGTGAGAAATAATAACAAATTGTTCCCCTTCGTCTTTCCTGCAATAGTTTTTAACTTTCTGGGCTTATCTCCTTTGGGTTCTTTTCCAAGCTTAGCCTATCCTTATATAATGCCTTTCTCCCTATTTTGTATTTCTTCTACATACCATTTTTTAATGAAAATACAATAGTTTCTATCAGCCATATTGATATTTTCTCTTCTACTCTCTATTAGTTTCCTCTCACTCTGGCACATCTGGTTAACAAAATGGGTATTGATTTCTAAATATGCTTAAAAGTTTCTTTATTGAGTAGCTGGCTGATAATCTGTCTTCTATAGGTTCCTCTATAATTAAATTTGACTGATCTGGAATAACCCCCCAACTTCTACTATATTCACAGAGCATTCTTTGCTGAAGATGGTGTACACATTGGGAAAGGATGAGGGGTTTAATTTAATCCATATTGCTTAGCAACATTTACACCATCAATAAAAAAGCCCTGTTTTTCTGAACAAAAGAATGCTCCATCCTGACTGTTGCTGGTGATGGCAAAACTGACAGTGTCCAGCCTGCTGCATTTAGGATGTTTCCTTCTTGCTTTGTGTCCCTTTTATTCACACCTCATCTCTCTTGCTAAAGCTTTGCTCAGAATAATGATAAGACCTTGAAGTGGGGTGTCCATGGAAGAGGCTCATCTCGATTCTCATGTCTGCTAATCACATTAGTCACATGGCAGTTTTACACTCCCTGAAATGTGATTGCCAGGAGCCTTGAAAACTGTTAAATGTTTGCCTACAAGTATTTTCCCAAGTAAGATCTCGGGCAATTGTGTGTCACTTCTGAAATTTCCTATGATTTAGCTTCTAAGGGAAAGATCTTTCCAAAGTCACTGGCATCCTGGGATGCATGTGTTCAGGAAGGTGAGGGAGAACTGCTGTGCCAACCCCACCTGGGTGGCCCGGTGATGAAAACAGGAAATTCAGCTTTGTTGTGGACACAGATGATTTCAGTGGCACATGAATAATAACTCTGAGATCCATAAACCCTTAGATCCACAGAACATTTGGCTGGAGTCCTGTCAACCTCTGACCCACTTTGTCTGCATCATTTAACGATGGAGAGGATGAGGAGGAAATTCCCTGGAGGGGGCTCTGCCCACGAGCTCTGCCCCAGCCCTGCAGAGCCTTTTTTGTGCCAAATGTCAGAAACATCTCTTGGCTGGGTGGCTGCAGGTCCTTCCCCCCCGGGCACAGCCCAGCTCAGCGTGCTCCAGCCCAGGTCAGAGTGCAGCTGCTCCAGGGCAGATGTGACCCCCGGACCCAGCAGGGATGTCTGGCACTTTCTAAGACTCCACAAAGGGCTACAAGTGAGTAAGGAGCTGACATATTTTGGGGGGAAAAAAGGCTCATTGTCACGTGTAAGCTTGTTGCACACAGGATGCCAACTGAAGTGCCCCTCAAAATTTAAAAGGCTTGGTAGAATCCAGCTGGGAAGGCATAATCCATAACATCCTGTGTTCTTATGACATTCTAAATTTGTGTTTTTCTTATTTTCCTCTGAGATTTTTAATTCTTTGTACGTTTAACTAATTGACAAACTGTTACATCTTTTTTGTTTATGTCAAAGTATCTCAAATATAAACTTTCTTTTGAGTAAATAATCAACACCAGTACACATTTTGCTGCAATACGTAACTATCTCACTGAAAAAAATAGTGCTCTTCAATGTTGACAATAATGATCCTTACCACTTGATTTCCATTTTTATAAGAGAGCAGATTTTCTTGTCATATGCCATGGAGTTCAAATTAAATTAATTCTAAATATACTTAAAAACAATCTGATTTCAATAATTTATTTGCTATTTAATTTTTTGCTTATTCTAGATTATTTTTATTTTTTTCTCTAAAAAAATAAGGACCTTTTTTGCCCTAAATATTGCTTAAGCAATTTGTCTTCATAAAAATAAATAAATAAGTAGGTTTCCATTTACTGAAAGCATGGAGCAGTCATCCTTAATTTCTCTAACTTCTTCCAATGACTGCAGTATTCATTTCCAAAAGAATGTTCCCTGAGACTTCATCTGGCAAACAAATATTGCTTCTAAGGTTTGGTCATGATTTTCCTCCTGTTCCAGTAGCTCTTGCTTAATCGGTTTGAATATGAATTTAGAGATGAATGAGAATTCTGTTACTCTATATATGTCAGAGGTAAAGTATAATCTCATTTCCCTGAGGGCAGTTCGTCTCAGCAGTCTGGGAACCTGAATTGCTGATACAGTGAGCGCCTGCTGCCTCCTCTATTTTTCCTTCTTTATTGGGCCTTTTCCTGCAAAAATACATACTGCTCAGAATTCCAAAAATAATTTGACCTTTCCCATAGTACTGGCCTAGTTTAAAGTGTATTTTAAAGTATTTGCTTCTGTCTGTGAGCAGAATCTGAATCCTGTGATAGGGATAACTGGGCAAGCAACTGTGTCCTTTCACACGAGGCACCATCACTTCCTATTCTTGCACACAGCTTCAGTCTCAAGGCCACCAGCACAGTGCAAGTCTTTCCTTTGCTCCAGCTGCAGAAAACAGCAGCTGGAGCAGACCTTCCATGTCTGGCACTTCATCAAATACTTTCCTGAAGGAGGATAACAGTTTTTCAGTTTTGCCATTTTTGCCTACATTTTTCCTCTTTGATCTTCAAATATCTCAGTTTAAAGGTAACTAATAATTATTTGGGTTTTTTTTTTTGAGCTTCAGATGTGCTGCTTTGGATGGAGGCAACCCCTGTGAGGGAAGGGCTGCCCCATCCCTGTGGTGGGGTCCAAGGAGCAGACAAGGGCTGTGACAATGGCAGGATGAGGAGCAGCAGAGCCTGGACCAGCTCCCTGTGCATCCCTGCTGGGCTGGGCTGTGCCCCCCTGCCCCCAGCCAGACCCCAGCCATGGCCATGCTCTGCTTGTGTCTGGCTGCAGCAGGACACACCCCCACTGCTGGCAGCCAGCACTGGCCCCTACTTCCATTTCATTTTAACCTTTCCATTCTATTTACCTCATCTTTCCTGGACTCACCATGACTGTATTTCTCCACCATGGGAATAGCCTCTCTCCAGTTAAACCAACCTTCTTGCAGCTTTCCTTCTAAGCACCAGCACTGCCACCATGCAACCTTCAGACTCAACTCCCAAGAAATCCTCCCATACAACCATTTGTTTATTCCCCACATAGTCAAATCTCATGTTTTAGCTGCACTTTTGTTACTGCAAGAACATTTTCCATTGTTTTGTCCTTTTTCACCCTTCACTTTACATGTCCATTGAGCCCCTCGTTTGCCATGGCTTCTTTCAGCAGCTTCTCCCTCTGGACCAGTATTTGTGTGTCTGAGACTTGGATTTTGATCCCAAGCAACTGGAATATATTTTCCTCTTGTTTAAAGCCTCTCTGTAGGTAAAAACAGTTTTGTAAATTGAAACGAGATTTAAATCAGCATTTTTTTTCTATAGCAGATTTCTGCCTTTCGAGCACTGCTTTGATTTCCACAGTATTTCTTCTAAAGTTCAGCAGCAAAGTCTTGAGAGAATAGCAGCTTATTGCTTCTGAGATAAACTCTTATCTTTTTTATAATTTAATAACCCTCACACTAAGTGGAAAACTTCTCTGTAAGTCTCTGTGCCTGTTACATAGCCTGGGAAGCAGCAATAACATTTACCCTGTCAGCTCTTAGGAAAGCTCAGAATAAACAACTTTGCAATTAAAGTGCTTACATATTAGAGCCTCCTCCCTCCTTCCTCATTTCAGGCAATTTCATCAATCAACAATCTTCCCACTGACGATTTTTCTGTGGCTCTCTGGCAGGGTTCACTCAGGCTTGGGATATTTCTCCTTGGTCTCCATCAGGATCCTGGATCACCCACCCCTTCTGCCTGCCCAAGGCCCCAGCCTGGGGTTGGGTGGGCTCACTCATCCTTCTCTGCCCCTTCCAGTCATTTCTTGCCTTTGCTGATATGGTTCCATTTCAGCCCAAGGCCGACCAAAATTGCAAACTTGAAACACCCTTTTCAACGAGACGTTTCCAATTTTCAGGATCCTTTGGCAGCAAATCTTTTGTAACCCTGTGCTGGGCTTTAAAGCAGTTGGTAGGTTTAGAGCACAAATGAAGTGAGTTTACCTTGAGATACAAAGCTAAGCAGAGAATAAACAGCTAAAATAGCTAAACAGAAAAAAAAGTGTGTTTCTGAGCCAAGACCCCTGTTGATGCTGCATCCTGAAATCTAGTAACTGCCTGAGGGTGTTTTCAGATAAAGAGAAATCAGTCAGCTGTTGAGGGGGACAGTGAAGCAAGCTGGGCTGTCAAAGGTGCAAAGAAAACCGAGAGCAAACATTGTGCTTCCAGCTTTGATCAGATTTTGGTACTTGCAATGCTGTTTCTAATGTTCCTTCATATAGGAAACTGCTCAGAGGGAAAACGTTGTCAAATGGAAACTGCGGAGTGATGGGGGCAGAATCACTCCTGATATGCTCTGGGCTGCACCTTGCTGTCAGAAAAAGCTCCATTTCCTTTATCTCAAAGGGTTCAAATACTCTGAGGCAGGGCGGAGATTGAGGGAGACAGGCCTTAATTAAACTCTTCTTTCTTGTATGATTAAATATGAACAAAAGAACTACTGCACTGCATATCCCCTGCACTGAGAGCCTACTGCAAATGCAGAGACAGAGCCAAACCTTGCCAGCAATCTTCTCATTTCATCAACAAGCTTGTGTTCTGCACGTCAAAGCCTGCTCAGGATGACAAGAGAAATAAACTCTACAAAATCCAAAGAAGGACCTGACAGAGCTCAGACATACAGGGGGCCTTGATTAATAATTAAAAATTATACTTTGAACACTAAATGGTCTTTCATGTTCCTCTGAGCCGTAGTATAAATCTAGACTGAATCTTTTCCAACAGGTTTGTGTTAGCTGTGACTCAGAAAACCCAGTCCCCTTTAAAGAGGTGTGAAGAGAGAGAGGAAACAGCATTTTTCTCTGCGTGCTGCCTACAGTTCCTTGCTGACTGCAGGTTAACCCCAAGGACCTGACATTGCTTCTGTGTGTTTGAAAGGGAACCCCCACACACAACTGCAGATAAAGTGGAACATCAGTGTGGGGACCGAGTGGCTTTGAGGGGACTCCAGAACCTAAAGTGTGTGAGTTTGAGGTGCACTCCTGGCTGTCATTTTTCACTTTCTCAGTGTGCTGAAGCAAAAAAAGGCCTTTCTCAAGGCAGTTTGATTTCAAGTATAAGTGAAACACAGCAGATGAACCCTCTCAACAGGAGGGACCGTGTGGTACCATGCTGGTCTTTGTGCCCCAAACCCTCTTTGCAGACGATTCTGGAGAGCTCTGCCCAGCTGTGGTGGGGTGGTGTGAAAAAAACACTGACACATCTCTTTGATATGGTGTCAAAATGCTGTCAGAATTCTGGGGACAACGCTGTCAGAATAAATGCTGATGGACCTGACTGAAGATTGGTTGTAAAGGATGTTGATGGGAAAGATAAGAAATGTGTTTGATGCAGGAGAGGAGAAGAAAGACTGAGAATTTAATAGAAAAGTAGAGTGGTGGAAATGATGACCCAGAAAAGTGGCAGAGTTTATTTGGGACAAGGGTGAAACAAGAAGCCAGAAAAAGAGCTGATGTTGTTGAGCCTCAGAAAAGAGGAGGGACTGAATATATGATTCCACTGAGAAAGGGTAAGGAAAGGTTGGATCTTTCCTAGATGTGAAAGGAAAATGTGACTCCCAAGGCTACTGATGCAATTACCAGAGTCATTGAGAAAAAACCAGCAAGAGGTCAGGGGAGGCAGCATCCTTTCAAGGCTAAATGATGCAAAACAGCACATTCTGAGAAACATTTCCCACAGTTCAGGAATCCTTTGTAAACACAATTAACCCCAGCTCTGATTGTGAGAAGAAAGACAGCTAATGTTGTGTGGAAAATGCACACAG
The DNA here is from genome assembly GCA_013397245.1 of Thryothorus ludovicianus. Lineage (NCBI taxonomy): Eukaryota > Metazoa > Chordata > Aves > Passeriformes > Certhiidae > Thryothorus > Thryothorus ludovicianus. The sequence goes on from VZTB01007293.1 coordinate 691,061, forward strand.
AATGGCTCAGAGAGAGTAAGGCTAATGTCAGAAATACTAGGATAGAGCAAGTAGTAGGGTATAGCTGCAAGTACAGACAATAGCTGCTTAAAGCCAGGTATGTTAACACCATTGAGACACAGTCCTGCAGCAAGGCAAAAAGTAACACCAGACTCCCTGGAGCAGGCTCTGCTCTTCTGCAATAATTAGTGTAAGGTTTTTTAAAAAACGCAAAGTGATGCTTACTAACAAAATCAGGACAACAGAGGCTTGTGTTCTAGACACAGTGTTTAATCAAGGGCTAATTACAGTAGGCAAGAGGCTTCTTAATGCAACAGTGTGAAGGGAGAAGAGATTCCTATAGGAAGAGACAGATTACAAGGAATTGTTCAAATTTGTCTGTCCTTTATCACCTTCCTGTTTCTCAAATTGCTGTCCAAGTGCTCTGGGTAATGGATGTCCATAACTGGTGTCCATGAATTGAGCTTTGAACCCCCTCTTCTTACTGGCAGTTTCACAAAGGCTCCAGTGAAGTCCACAGAAGATTTGCAGAAGGTGCAGATGTCCAAACCCGCTCCTGTCACAGAGGGTCTGGGGGCTCCTGGGATCCTGTCACTGCTCTGCTGTGGGTTGGGGAGGTCACTGGAGTGCCTGCAGGCACACGAGAGGGAGGCTCTGTGCTCACAGCATTAACACAGGCATTTGCCTGTGTAAATGGATCTTTAATCCACTGCCCATGTGGTGCTGGCTACTGGATGTGGCACACTGAAAAGCAGCACTGGACTACCCTAAAATCAATGTACAAGTTCACCTCCATTCACAGATGGATTGTGCAACAAGAAGCAATGACTTCTGACGTTGTGCTATGTTTGCAGGTTCTGATCATACAACCCAAGGACAGTGGCCCTAGCATTTGCTCCAATAACCAAACCCTTCCCACTGACATTGTCTTTCCAGCCACCCATCTTATTTTGCCACTCTGAGGGGTAATGGGAAGCTCCTTTTGGCTGTAGCCTCGTCTCAGTCCCTGAAGGACCACACACACACACAGGGTCACCCTCTCCTGGCAGAGCCCTCTGTGAGCACAGGGTCCCCCAGGTGCCAGCCCCTGAACCCCGGGGCTCCCGGAGGCCAACGCTGTCCTGCTTGCCAGGGGCAGCTGCTCGGACTCGATCTGATCCACCGGCATCGCCCGCCCGATGTCGCCGAGGCAACAGGATCCCCAGGGAAGTGGGATGTGTTGCCATAGCAACACGATGCTCTTGGCTCCTGCCTCCTTCCATTGACGCCATGGAGGGAAAATCGGGGCTGCTGGAAGCGCTGAGCCCTGTCGGGGATGGAAAGTTGGGGTGGCCAAAGGATCATGGCAAAACCAGACAAAACCACCTATTTGTAACCCTAATTACAAGCAGTTGCAATTGGAGATTTCGGCTGCCGTTACAGCAGCTTTGCCAGTGCCTGCATTAACGCACTGCTCTGAATGAAATCATTTATGTCACATTCCTTTATTACTCACGATCACATGTTTTTCTTTGTAGTTAAATTATGAATAATCTAAGCAGGATACATCTTAATGATGCTGTCATTCTTATTCTGGATGTATTGATTCAGCAGGTTCTTTCAACACAGACTCCCTGACAGTTAATGTAATGAGCATTTTTAAGTAACGGAACACTGAAAGGAGAAAGAGGGAAAATATGTGACTGTCCATAGAAACTGATGATGGCTCCTTTTCTGGAAATGGTGGAAAATACTGATTCACTCTCCTCTGACCTTCACAGGAGAAGCTCAAGGCTGTTCTAGCTCTATTCCAGCAGGTTTCCTGCTGTTCCAAGGCAAAGATCTATTATTTTCACACTGGGAACTTCCACCAGCTGGCAAGGACAGGACCCTGCCATGTCAGGGATCACCAGTTCAAGAGAGAGCTCACCTAGGGCTTATGAGACATTGAGGAAAGGCTGGAAAGGGATGAATCATAAAACACTGCCAAGAAATGATGGAGTCCATGAGCCCCCTGGATCCACAGAGAAGCTGTGTCTGGTGTGCAGCCTTGAACCAGCTGTCTTTTCCTGAAGCTGCAACACAAATAGTAGGACAACATATCTTGTTAAGATTTCTTAACATAATTTATTGAGGATAAGTGCCTTTGTGAGCAGATAACAATGGAAATGATCCAAGTATGAATGTATAGGATGTTTTCAGAGTAGGGAAGGGCTTCACATCAGTTTAGGACCAGGCATGGTGTGGCAGTGACTCTGGCACAGCCCCTGTGTGCACACCCCAACAGAAGCACTTCAGGCTGGCTGAAGGAGCAGGGGAAGTACTGCAAAGGAAGGCTGCTCACAGAGCAAAGTGCACAGTGATGACATGATTAATTGCTCACTGCCATTGTTCAAGATTTTGCAAAAGCAGAACGACAAATCCTTTTGGAAAAACTTGGGATTTCTACAGTATAAATAAATAAATATGAAAATAACTCTCACCATTTGAAGAATAAAGATGTTTCTTTATTAAGTGTCATTCAGTGATAAAATGGAGTGTAAAAAAGAGATTGCTATAATTGAAAAGATTCTTCTTCAATTAAATATAATTAGAATAATGCCTGACTACAAAGTACAATGCTTCATAAGATCTGTATTGAATATTCATTGGTTCACAATTGCTTGTGTGCTCTGAGGAAAGAGATACAGATTTAAAATATTTTGCAAGATTTACAGACAAAATTTAAAAGGGATAATATTTTTGCACTGCAAAGCACTGAAAAGGATTCCTGGAGCCATTCAGAACATAGACACACATGGATGTCTCTGATGTCACTGCCTGGAGCAGGGAGATTGCTGTGTTTGCACCATCAGTCTCACCTACTGACCCAGTATGATCAATAAGAGCTCTTAACAACTACACCAGGAAAAAAATCTTTAAAAATTTATAGATAAATATTGGCAGCACGGCTGTGAGGAATCTAAAGATCTTCCTGTACGGACACTAGATGTCAACGGAGAGACACTTCAAAGCAACTGCAACAAAAGGCAGAGCTGCTGCATTCTCTAAAACCGGATTCTTCTTTTCCTTTTTTTCTAATGCAGCTCTTCTGGGGTGATAGCCTTGAGAATTAAAGGCAAAAACCCCCTCAGGAGCAGCAATTTACACAGAACACCCATTCAATTAGTTTCCTATGCAGACGTTATTTAAGCCATAGTTGAAGGCAGCAACCATTTTTCAGCTCTACAAACCAATCATTTTTTTGTTGAGACTGACAAAGTGGGATCTGGACACGGTGAGGTGGCCTTATAAACCTCTGCCTTGGATGATAAGACCACCTGTTTCCTTGAATGAAGACATCCAAGCTGCAAACATCAAATACTTCTATAAAACTTAAGAACCTAAACTGAATTGGAAAACCAGCCAAGAAGTGAGGAGTTTCGTATCTCCATTATCCTCCCCTGAGATACAGAACCCTCCACCAATATTTTCATGATGTACACCAAAGCAGAGGATGTGAAGAATGACAGTAAAATAGCATAGGAACTGCTTTTCTCTGAAAACTGGTTAACTGATCTTCTTGCTGTGCTATGAGTTTATTTAAAACAAGTGCTAACAGCTGTAATGAAGCCAATAAAAGGGTTTTCAGAGGGAAATATAAAAATTTGGGCATTTGGTGGATAATGCTCATTTTTACTGCTGCAATTTACATTTAATCCTGCAATTTCAGCACTTGGAATTACTTAACATGCCATGCTGACCTGTAAAATGAGCCCTCCATTGTAGTGTTGCCCGGTATTTGTGTACAGCACTTCTGTGCCCAGAATGGATCTGTGAGCACCAAAGGGCAGGACACAAACACTGGGAACAGTGAAATGTGTCAGTGGCTTCTGGTGGACACCAAAAAGCAGCCAAAGAGCAAGATAAGCAAAGAGTGTGGATTGTGGATACAGAGTAAACCTCAGAGGTGAAGGGAAAGGCAATGGTTATTTGACAAGATATTTGTTATAGATAGCTAACATACACATGGAAGATACATGACAAACAGGCAAATGACAAGTGTGAGAAGTGGTTAATAACATTCAATCTACAAAGGTGACAACAGATGTGAAAACAGGAGCTGTAGGAACAGTGACAGCCACACATGTCTGGGTAGTGGCAGGTTGGGACCCAGTACAGAAATGCTCATAACCTGAACTGCATCAGGGAGAAATGAGAGAAGATGGGGAGGGGACAAGTTTGTACATACAGAAAAAGGCAATTCCAGATTTGCAAGCAAAGGCTCAAGGAAGAAATAAATTTCAGAGCTGTTTGTATGACAAACTCCTCAACATCAACAAACTTGTGTTTGAACAGGTTCTGCTGGAAAACACAGCAATTGATAGTTTGGATTCAGATTAGTCTTTGAACAACTCACAGGGAGGTTAATTTTCTTTCGTCTCTTAAAACAAAACAATCTGAAAACCTTCTACTTTTATTTAGTAGCAATGTCTGTGTTCTCTAAGGCCAACACAGCCCTCCAGCAGGACCAGGGCTACCCAGTGAGTGACTGGCTACCACGGGACATGCACAAAGGTCTGTTCCCACCAGTTCCCTCTGCCCAGAATTCACACCAACCTCTGTGGAGAAGGTCTTGATGCAATGTTTTCAGTGCTGGGACCAGAAACTAAAGAAAAACCAAAATGGGCACAGCTTCCACTCAGTATGCAAGAGAACCAAGTGCTCAGCTGAGTCCTTATTTGAATATCCCCTGTTTACACAGCAGTGCCGTTGCTTAGGGCTCCTCTGACGTGGGAACCATAAACTCTACATCTGCTACATAGAGCAGCTCAGGGTAGTTTAACCAACATGGCCATCCCACACGTCTTATGTCACAGATACTGCTTTTATCTAGATTCAAACATGCCATTTTACATCACAACTATGACATGATAGTCAGAGGTATTTCTTTTTTCGTCTAGGTAACGCCTAGGTCAAGCGATTTACAAAACCAGGTATTTTAAGGTTAGTGTTTTCTACTGCCTGAAATTTGCAATTGTTGCCAACAGAATCAGAGTTTTCTGTATTCACAGACTAAATTAGGCCAATGAAAATCTAGATACTTATACAGATGTTTCTCCCAACTTGATACTTTGACATTTATCAACAAATGCAGCAAGATATCTTTCTAAGAATTATCCAAAATATTTTTGATGGACTAAAGGTAGTGTTAAAGGTAACAAATTTCAGCTGACACAAGGATTTATATGTATTTATTAAAAAAAAAAGTTGATTTTCTTTTCCTATCTTTGTACTACTGATAGACAGTCCCACATGATTTGTTGAAGTATTCGGTACTCAAGCTATTCACTCTAAAGGCTAACAAAATTACATACTAAATCTTGCTTACTGTCACAAGCAAACCAACTGGTTAGAGCACCAAAAGTTTGGTTTCTGAGGTTTTGCACTTTCCTGAGAAGGAACCAAAGAGAAGCAGTTTCATCTTGCACATGGTGTTCAAGGATCTGTACATCCTGGTTGCTAAGCCAAGATCACTTGTTTGTTACAATTACTCCTGCTAAAATGCAAACTCAGAAGGTTTGTGTACTTTATGCACAAAGTTATATGTTTATACACATTTGCAGCACCAGGAGCAAGCAGTGGGTAGAAAAACATTTGAATGTGAAACACAGAAAACTTAAAATGCAAAACTCAGCATGTTTTTTACAATGAGAGTGGTCAGCCATGGGAGAAACAGAGCAAGGGAAGTGGGATTTTTTAATATCTCAAAATGAAGACTGGATACATTCAGTTCATAATGATGTGGTAGCCAAAAAATCTAAGGAAAAGTGTTAGAGAATGAAACAGACAGAATCATTTTTCTGCTGTTTAAAACCAGGGTGAGCCCACATTTTGGGATGTGGAGACCAGAACTGCACACAGTGCTCATGAAAGGCACAGAAAAGCTGAGCAGCTACAGAAAGGAGCATTTATTGTCATCCTGGGGAAGCAGCTGCTTTTGGAGGAGAGACCATTAGGACTGTGAGACCTTAATTTTGAGAGGGCTGAGGTAAGATTGAGGTTTACAAAATCACAAAGTAGCAAATAAAACACAGGCAGGAACATAATTTGCCAAATCCTGCAATACCAGGAGCAGGGGGTAAATCTGGGGAGAGTGCTTCAGATCTTAGAAAAAGAAATGCTGCTTTATCTAACAGGTATTTAACTTCTGAAACTTGCTGCTGTGACAAACCTTAAACACTGGCTTTAGTACCAGGAGGATGTGGAAAACGTGAGGCTGTGTTCACTAATAACTGCCATCAGAATATTTAGTGTTTTCTTGCATGATCCTTGTAAGGAATTTGAAGGCAAGTGTAATTAATCCAAGATGTATATATGTTTATATAGTGTCTGAGCTCGGGCTGGTGCTGACAGGTTTATGAGAAGTGAATTATTACTCGTTATAAAAGGATTTATTTTACTTTTTAAGGAGCCAGTCGGGAAGTTTAATCTGATTATTTTTCCCCAGTGCAAGACTACACAGACTATTTTGCTTTTTCTGCTGGCAACTTTGCTGCTCCTGCCTGAGCAGGATGAGCACTGAAGCTCCACCAGTTTCACTGATGATGCATCAAAGTCACACAGATCTGGGTAGAACAGCCAGAGTAAAGGGAAGAGACTTCACCATTGGGAGCACAGACACATAGCATATATGGGAATAGCTTTCAGCCACTAAGAAATTATTGGGAGAACTATATACTGAAATATATATATTTTGATAGGAATTCTGTGGGGACCAGCTTCATCAGCTACACAAATCTTATCTAACTCCATACTGGGTGCTGAACATGCCATGAAGCCAGAGGAAAGAAATTGCATTGGTCATGCTGCCTGAATTAAAAATGTTATTATAAAGGGGATCAAATTAAGGCTGCAAGTGCATTTTCTAATTTATTTTCTGGCATTCTTTTAATGTGAATGCTTATTATAGTCATAATTTAAAAAGTTATGCAAATTCAGGGAGAGTGAAAGCCTATGATGAGCTCTATGCATGCACAGCAGGCACTGTAACAATTAACTTGATCACCAACAGGCTTCTCGCATATTTGTGCCTTCAATTCTGATGTTCACCCAAAAAAATAAAGGTATCTAAAGGAACAGAATAAGCTGTGGCGTAAATCAACTTGAAAATGCACTTTGTGTGACCTTGGATGCTTTTGATTTTGTCCGTTGACCTTCAGGAAGAGAATAAACAGAGCTCTGCTCTTTACTTTCCCCTGAAGCTGATTAGTTGTGTGTGGACATATAAATATCAGAAGGCCAATACAACGTAGCCCTTCAGAGAATTAACAATATTTACTGGTAACACATTTTTTTTCAAATAAATAACCAGATTTATATTCACAGACACAAATGACACAGAATTATCAACAAACATTAAAAGCTAATACAAGAGCCAACTAATGCCAAAAGCAGGCAGTTGTCAGGTGGCTGGCTATTGTGCAAAAAAGTGGGAAAGAAAAACAAATACATTCCCTTGGAATTAGACTCTCCCTTTCTTCTTTTGAACCTTCTTGCCAGTGCTTTTTACTGGTATTTTGTTTTACCATTTTCACAGAATTTTTAAAATTTTATTTTTACCTCTTCACCACCAGAAATACCTTCAGCACGCAATCAGCAAAGGGAAGATCTCATCAGAAATCTTAATTTTGTAGAACTAACCATACTCTTCTCATTGATCAGAATCTTTCTCTGCACCAATTTTCTGTCAGTAGTTAAAGTACATATGTTGAGCACTGAAATGTGCTCTTGTAATGTTTGAGACCATCAGATAACAATGGTAGGAATGGCAAATGAAAAATGAGTATTGAAAAAGGCAATAGAGCAACTGTTGCTCCTGCTGTAGAAAAGAACAGAAATTAAGAGAAACAGCTTAATACAATATTTGGATACACTGATGAGGCAAATTTACCTTCTTTGCTTTTTAAAAAAATTTTTCACTTTGTATGGATGCACAATGCAATCTTACTCTGCATGGAAATAGGGGAGCTGTATTACAAAGGACACCTTTATGTACCCTGAGATTTGAAGCTGAGAACAGTCAGAAAGAGCCCTGGCTGTGTTCTGGGACCTGCTGCCATGCCCTGTGTGCAGCAGTGAGGAACAGGCTGTCCTCAGCTGGGAGTGCAGTGGGAACCACCTGGGTGAGCGAGGGCACTCTTTGGCACGCGAACAAAAACCAAAATGCACAGTACGGCGCCTTGGCCAATTCTGGACTTCTAAGTGAAATTTTATATTTTGAGTATGAGTCAGATTCTGCTGTTTTACTGCTGAAACAAAAGAAGAATTAAATAAAAATATGTGCACTGACAACAGGCAGCGGTGTCACTAAGCCAACATCCGTATTCCCCTTGAGTCATGTTTGCACAGGCCTGTTTTCTCCCAAGATGAGCTCCCCAGACACGTCAAACCTTAGGGACTGATGGCTCCACTCCACACAGCCCCTGGTCATGTGCCAAACCTCCCTTGTACACACAGAGAACAGGTTTTGTACCACAAACACAAGCAAAAATATGAATAAAGTGCATTTAACAGCATATGAATGGGTATCTCCAAAGTTCATACACATTAGCCTTTATGTGGGCGATGAGGCACTGGCACAGGTTGTGCAGAATTGTGGATCACCCATGCCTGGGAGTGTTCAAGGGCAGATTGGATGGGGCTTGGAGCATCCTAGGATAGTGGAAGGTGTTCCTGACCATGGCAGAGGGCTTGTAATAGGTGACCTTTAGGGTTCCTTCCAACCCAAACCATTCTGTGACTCTGTATTTCATTTTTCTGAATTTCTTTAATGCTTTATTGCTATCAGATCAGTACTTTTGCCACCCTTTCAAATTATATCATGGCTCTGTTAAGTATTTACCAAAAGGTGTGAAGACCTGCATGCTGCTTCTTTTGCACTGACTTAAGAATTGCTCTTTAATAATTCTGACAAGAACTTGGTGGGGGGGGTCATAGGTCCTAAATCTAACTCCAACCAAGAACTGGACAGAAGTTCGATTGGATCCAACCAAGATCAAAAAACCTTCATTCTCCTTTTCCTGGGGGAGCTTTTAAACCCCCTCAAGATCTCGGTGAGGAAGCAGAACCGCTGTCCTTGGCACTGCACACCTTGACTGCTGTGTTTGGGTCTAGGCCCATTAATTCAGGAAGGACCCTGAGGGGCTGGAGTGAGCCCAGAGAAGGGAATGGAGCTGAGGAAGGAGCACAAGTCTGGTGAGGAGAAGCTGGAGGAGCTGGGGGTGTTTAGCCTGGAGAAAATGAAGCTCAGGGGGAATCTAATTGCTCTCTACACGTACCTGAAAGGACAGAGTAACCAGGTGGGGATCGGCCTTTTCTCCCTTTCAACCAACAAAAGGACACGAGGACGTGGCCTCAAGCTGTGCCAGGGAGGGTTTAGGTTGGACATTAGGTGTAATTCTTTCACAAAAAGGGGGATTCGATATCGGAAAGGGCTGCCCAGGGAGGTGGTAGGGAGGTGTTTAAGGAAAGACTGATCGTGGCGCTCAGTGTCACGGTCTAGACACGGCGGTGCTTGGTCAGACTGTACTCAATGATCCCAGAGGTCTTTTCCAACCTAATTGTTCTGTGATTCTGACAAGAAATGAGTGTACGGGGTCACTGCTGTGAAATCACAGAAAAATAAAAACGCAGCAGCGACGGGCAGGAGGCGCCAGCCTGACCCGCACCCCTCCGCACATCCCGCCGGAGCCTCGGTCCGGAGCTTTCCCAACCCGCTGCCACCGGGGTTTAACGATTGCGGCGGGCGCAGAACGGGCGGTTTTGCAAAGACCTGAACCATGCAGGCACGCAGGCAGCGAACCACC
>VZTB01007293.1:701808-712045 GCA_013397245.1 Thryothorus ludovicianus
GGCGCTGCCGCGGGGTCCCGCGGGGTCCCGCCGGGGGCTGCAGCCCGGGGCCGCCGGGCGGCTCCCGGTGCCGGTGCCGGTGTCGCTGAGCAGGGCGGGCGGCGCGGAGGGAGGGAGGGATTGAATGGGGAGAGGCTCCGCCGGCTCCCGCGGTGCCGCCGCTCCCCGCCGGCTGCCGGCCGTGCTCCGGAGCCCCGGGATCGGCCCGAGCCCCGTGCCGGGGGTGTCCGGCGCTGCCCTGGGCGGCCCGAGTGCCCCGGGGTCTGGCCGGGTATCGCCGGGCAGCGAGCGCGCTGCCAAGCATGTGATAGGGAAGATCATGTGTTATTGTGCAACCTCCTCTGCACTTATCTTTACATTTCTGTCTTTAAATCATCGTGGACGAGTGTGGTTGGGATTTTTTAGCTGAAACTGGGGTGGTTTATTGCCGCTGTTGTGTGTTTAAAGTGGCTGTTACAAAGCACCGAAATAACTTTCGCTATTTAGTAAGATATTAAAATTCAAAGCCACCTGTATATTCCGGTTTATACCGCCAGTGTCGAAGATGGAAAAGATACTTAACCTGAGCTGGACAATGAAATGCCACTTGTGATACTGAAATTTTTATTCTGTCAGAATTATACCGTGTGTTTTAGACTATGCAGTGTTTGTAATTTGGGCTGTAATTGAGCCTCAGTGTGAGAAGTTATTTAAAATGCCTCTGAATGGTGGTACGTGGCACACCCAGAATTTTGGACCTGAAATCGCTGAATACTTTCTTATTATTAGAAAGTAGCTTAAAGGGGAGGGAAAGGTGAGAAAAGGCGTGCTTTCCCTGAACTCTGAGTGCCCTCGTTTGAAGGTCTTGTGCCCTTGACCTATAACGTAAAGGTTTCTGACTTTTATTGATAGAGGATCCTCTTTTAGACCAATTACTGGATGTCACCTTGTGGATGAAGTGTGCTCTTAACATCTACTCTCTGTTTAACAGTTTTAGAGAAACAGGAAGAAATTAAGCTATGGAACAAATAATTGTTTTTATTAAGGAAGCATTGAGACACCAGCTATTTTTGCAGCGCTTTTAGGCTGGGAACTTCACAAAATAAAACACATCTTAAGCTCTTGAAATAGACAAACAGGACACGGAATGTGTGAGGACAAGAGTGAAAGGTGAAGGATAAAGATGTGGACACTGGTGGTGACTGAATTGAAGTTAAGGGAATGTTCAGGTATGAGCGTAGATTTATGGAAATTACAAATGATTTTATGACCTGTAACCAAGTCAGTGATATTTTCGAACATCTCTAGATAGGAAAGAAGCTAGCGTTCCTTGCAGAGTGTATTTTAAAATTAAACTTCACGCTGGAAAAATTTCAGTATATATTTGGATGTAATTCTAAAAATGAGCAATGTTTTTGTATTTAATATTTTCCTTAAAAAGAAAAAAAAAAAGGAACCCAAACCGCAAAAAAACCCCACCTAACAAAACCAAACAAAAAACTCACTCCACCAGAAGGTCTAATGTCTTTTGAGTGCAATTTTGCTGTTTTGTGATCCATTTACCTAGATTTGGGGTTTGAAATACCATCTTCAGGGAAGTAAGTGTAAAATTTTCTTTCAGACTGTTGCATTTGCAGCTGAAGTTAAGTGTTTATAGATAAAAATGTAAAAATTCAATGGTGCCATACAGCTTTTCAAACGCAGCTTTACATAGTGAGGCTGTCCAAAGCAGAAGGGTGGCTCCTTTGCTTCATGTTTCTTCTTATCATCTTTCTATCTTAGTCAGAGAGAAAATTAAATTAACACGGCTGGGCACTGTCACTTGTTGTAGCAGAGCCCTTTGGCAAGGGCCACTGTCAGTAATGCTGTTTTGCCTCTTACCTGAATACCCCTGCTGTTTCCCAGGAACAGTGCCATGCTCTCTGTGGCAGCAGGTCAGGATCCCTCTGGAGGGTCAGGGAAGTGATTCTTGCATTGTTTGACAGTGTGGGTGACAGCCATGGCTGTGTGTTAATTGGGTTTCTGTTGTAACTGTTATCTCTGTCAGTGAAAAATATTAAGTTAGAGGTTCTGGTACCTGGTGACAGTCAGAGAGGTAGGACAGTACTTGTGGAAGACAAGATCCTGGGTGCTTTTAGCTTCTTAGTATTTAAAGAACACGTGGAGATAGGGAAGACACACCCAACAAGAGACATAGATAATCTCATTGGATGGACCAGAGCACTGTTTGTTAAGACTGCAATTTTTCATCTTAGACAATTTAGGAAAGACTTCAGTGCATTTCACTGTGCTTTCCTAGGTTATGCTTTCTTACCTTTGAGTTGCTGTGGCAGGTCAAATGGATGTTTCAAACATGTTTCCATGTCTGTTTATAAGTAAAAAGATGAAATTGAGCAGTTGTTTTTGTAAATTGTAATGTTAAGGAAACTTAAAGGTAGTTTAAATAATTATCCTTACTGTATATATTGGGAGTAGGGAAGATCTTCACAAATAATGTGCTTGTCTTCGTGTGTGTGTCTGGCCCAATATTAAATCTGTGTATGTCACTAGGCTGCATCTGCACACTCAGACTGAGAGAACATTTTAGATAAATTTTGTGGGGGTTTTGTATGCTCTGAGTGCATATAGTAATAGAAGCAGGAATAAGTCAGAAGGAGGTCATGGCCTTTGGTGTAAATCATGTGGCAAATGTCTTCAAGTAGTCACAGTGATGCCATAGTGGCACTCCATCCATTTGGTAAAAGTCACTGAAAATAGCTAGGCTACGAAAAAAGACTTTTATTCTCTTAGGATGTTCACTCTTAGGTGTTTGGTGTAACTGTATTTCCAGGTTTTTGTTTCTTGTCTGACCCCCCTGAAGTTTCATCCTTCATTTTAGCTGTTTTTGTGCATGCAAAGGACACCAGGATGTGGCTGTTCAGAAAAGTGCATTGTAAGGCATGTGTGGAAATGATGATAGCTGTGGGGGAGCCTCCAAAAACATCCACTGAGCTGTGGCACAGAATTTAAGAGATAAAAAGCTTTCCTCAGAGCCTTTGTTTGGTGTAACTGCAAAGTTGAGAAGTTGGGAGGACTGGGAAAGGTGCAAAGCAAGACCTTCAAAAATCAGGCTGAGAATGTAACCAAGGGCAGATGTGTATTCTTAAAGTGTGTCCTTGACCATGACACTTGTACTTTTAACAAGCAAGGCTCTGAATGGATGAGTTAAGACTGTAAAATTAATGCCACAGAAATGGTCTGTTCACAGTTTAGGTCCTGCTTTGGGAAGCCTCCTGTGGAGGAGCACACCTGAAGGAAGGCAGAGGCTCTGCTTCCCTGTCCCTTGAGGCAGTTGCACAAAGGTGCAAAGTGCTGCAGGATTAACTTGCTGTTTTGTCTTGTTTTTTGTAACAATAAAACCACCTATATGTTTTCTTGGAGGTATTAAGTATAGGTAACAATGGAACTGAAATATTTTTGGGGTTATACTAACTTGAGCAACTCAGCTGTTTCAACTAATTACAAGCATTTCATTGCAAATAAAATTTTTCCTTCTTAGGATTTCACCTTGATACTGAAGGAAAGATCATGTGCTTTTCAGCTGCTCCCTGAGCAAAAGAGAGCTCTTCTCAGTATTTTTCTTTTGAAATAATCCTCTTCAGTATGCTCTCTTGTTGTGATGGGAAATGGTGCATACGAATCTGGATGGACAGGTGAAAAGATTCCTTAGCTCTGCACTGAGCTTCTCAATTCAAACTCGAGGATCTGCTAAATGTCATCTTTAAAACATCAGTAGAATATTTGAGCAGAAGGGAGTAGAGAAATGCTCATTTACATAGTTAGATCTTGAATGTGGTACAGAATAGGAGTTCAGGGCATCTTTGAAATACTTCCTAATTGTTAGTGGAAACACTTGATATTAAATTACACCTGATTTAGATTGCTTTTCTTCTTATTTTTAAGCATCATTTGCTTATGCTTTCTTATTCTGAACTGATGCCCAGTGGAATTCCTCAGAAATCACTGTTATATCAATCAAAAAGCATTTATGCTCTGCCTGCATCAATTCTCAGGTCAGGCATAACTCCTTGCTGATTCCTTGAAGTAATTCAATGAAACTTACTGAATTATCGGAGTCGGATGATGTTAAAACTTTTTGCAGTATAGCCTAAGAAGAACAGTGGTCCTTTTGAAAAATAGTGTTCAAGTTTTCAGATGTAATTCAGATTAATGGGATATCACACATATTGCTGTGAGAGACCATCAGCTTTAAAATTAAAATACTTTGAACTTTTTACTAGTGCTTTTACCTACCTACTTCATCCTTAACTGTTAATTAACTGGCAGTAAAGCACAGTAGCTCTCTCCTCAAATGTGCAATACAAATTCAGTCCAGAGAATAGTTACTGTTTTTAAAATCTAGGTAGCACAGTGAGCACTCTCATAATCTAATAATTACTAGTTCTGCATACCTTTTTTTTTAAATAGTAGTTATTGCAAAGATGTTTTGTGCTCTCCTTAAGTAGTCTCTAGATTTCTGGGGAGCTGGAGGAAAAAGCTGGGTTAGTGGTTGGACTCAGTGATTTTAAAGGTCTTTTCCACCTTAAACAATTCTGTGATCTGACTACAGTAAACCTTTGAATTTGGTATACAAAGAAAAGAATTGCACATTCTTGCTTTATGTTTTAAAAGGCATGTTCAGACAAACCTAGTGACCAGAAGGTATGGAAGAAGCTTTAGAATTTTGTTCTTTGATCTCTGTCAATGACATGAAATCAATTGTAAAGCAAAGTATTAGTGATGCATCTGTGTTTTAAGAGGAATATATTTCTGCATTTAATTTTCTAATCTTATTCATTATTGGCAGCACAATATCTTGAATGTGCTTAGCATAAAAGATACGAAGTGAAGGACTACTGTTGTGCAGCTGCTATACTTGCACATGTCTTTGCTTTTACAGAGGCAGTTCTCCATGACTTAAATCTGAGGGATTAAGTAGAGTTGCTGCTGTTAGTACTAATGGAACTTCACTCCCTATATTTATCTTGTTCTCATGGGGGAATTTTGAAGATAAACTAAGTATTAAGGAAGACTGATGTTACTTCTTTTTAGTTGCTTAGTTGCTTGGACAGAACATGTAAATACTTCTTTTTTTCTTTTTCCTGGAGGCCTTTTTGCTTCTATATTTGTTTATCACAATAAAATTGCTTTTCAGTATTTGTTCTTAAGGTTGCAATTACTGTATTACAAGGTTAGACTAGGAATTTTTTGAACTCAGTAATGTAGTTCTAAGGAAGCCACCAATTGTAGCTCCCTGGGGCTTGAAGAAATGTTTCATCAGTAATCCTCTGTACAAAGGAAAGTTAATCAGAATGTATCTGTAATAACTCATTAGCTGAGATGGCAAAAGAACTAGAAGTATGAAGTAAAGGGATAAAAGGTGCTTACTGGCTGAGAAACAGAATTATAGATGGGTTGACTGAAATTCAGATATCCCTGGATATTGCTAAATGTATATTGGTTTATATCAGGAAGGATGAATTTCTATGTTAATTATAAAAGCTAAGTTTCGTGCAATTTTGACATAGTACACTTAAAGTTACTTGTAAAGTCTTGCTCTCAGCACTTTTAATATTCCTGTAGCATCTATTAGATATTCCTTACAATCTCTTGAGAAAGATACTCTCTTTTTTCACTTTGCACTTAGTGGCTTGGCATAATTGTTCTGCTTTAAGTGATCAGTATGTCCTAAAAAGCATGCAGTATTTTTGTTTAAAATTTAATTTAAATTTGTATTTGTAGTCTGTTTTATACCAATAACTTTTCACATAACTCTTAAGCTTGTTATTTTCTAAAAGAGCTTTAGATACTTGCTTTAACTGTACAGATGAATTCTTGACTGTTTCTGCTCTGTTGGAGTCCTGCTGTTACTCTGTGTACTAGCCTCTAAAAGAGCATAACTATGAAGGAAGTGGGTAACTAGCTATTATAATTATTGTAAATTTTTGTAATTGCTGAATTTTGCCCGTGTTTCCACGTTGAAGGAATTTATTGTACAAAAAGTTGTGTGAAACTTCTGAAATTCTTCTAGCTGGTTCTAAAATTAAGCTAAAGGAAGATACTATATATCAGTATTAGATATTGTACTGAACATTAACTTCTATTTAACTTTGCTATTTTTTGTTCATTTAATAAACTAATATTAGAGTGCTGAGACAATTCTGTCAGTGTTCCCCTTGTGCTAATACTGAATTTTTCTTGTACCCTCTTACCTAAAATACGACAATGGAGATCTCGGGGAAGAGGAGGAGACAGCAGAGAACGAGCTCCCTTCAAGCTATTCACCAGTCAGTCATTAAAAACGTTAATGTCTGACAGAGCAGTTGCTCATTATTCAGATGAAGACTGGAAATGTAGCCAAGATGAGCTGTGAATGTTTCCCACTGGCTTCAGTAACGTTTTCAGCTTCATGAATGATCATTCATATTTTCTTGTGAAAGAAGAGGGAGACAGTAATAAATATAACTCACAAACTTACTGGTTCCTCTTTAAGAGGGATGTTATTCCTTCCTCTGTATTGGTCCTGTAGATTCCTTTAGTTATGCTTCTTGGTGTTCCACGCCTGTCTTTGCATCAGTACTTCTTTGGTATGTAACAATTGTTTGGTGGTTTTTGTTACATCAAGATTCTTTGATTCATGTAGGTTTAATATTTTTTCCTGAGGTACTGTCAGTTCCACAGCAAATGGTGTGTACTCTTCATTCTGCAGTTGTAACGTCTTTATATATCAATGTAATATAAAACAGACAAGGGAAATAATAAATCACAAAAACATTGTTTTGAAAAGCGTGTGGGGTAGAATTTGGGAAATCTGAGTGTGGACAAAATGCTCTTGTATAAAAGACTTGCATAGTCTTACTATGATAGTAATGCTAGTCAGAGTTGTGTGCTTATGAGATCCTTTAATGCAAAAGCATATTTTTCTTTTAAAAATGTGGATCTGAAAAAGAGGGGCCATTGGATGGAAATTCCAGAAATCCATTGTGCAGAACAAGCAGCTCTTTTGTGGTCATTGGTGTTTTGCCTATGAGAATTGTGGAGATGATGGCAGTGTTCTCTGCTGTTGTGGGAAGGATACTTAGAAGAGAGAGGAGATTTAGGAGAAAGCACCCTGTCTCACAGTTTTCATACTACTAGGATTTGGCCTCTGTTTCATAAATATGCAATAAATCATGTATAATAGAGGCTCGCATTTTATTGGTAGCAGTTTTGCTGCTAGTCCTTTCCATACGGGGCATTTCTTTTTTCTGTAGAAATGGCACATGACTGAGAGTGGCAGTTCTCTGTGCATGAATGTGGAAATTCCCTTTAGGGGAGAAAACATCTTTAGGAACAGCCTTTCTTCAAGGCATGAGGTAGGGGCTTGCAGGTATTCCTTCTGTAACATTGCTTTTATTGTTATTTAAAAACAACAAGAACCTTGGGGTTTATTTTGTAAGAAATGTTAAGGCACTCTCTGTTCTCTCCTTCTATTTCCTGGTGGCTTGCAGAACAGCTTTGCTTCTGTTCAGAAATGGTCTCTAGCCTGCAGGGGCTGGCATGATGTCAGCTTTTGGTGTGAGGTCATCTTACACAAGTCTGGAACCCTGCATTCCTTTTTGGGTATTTGTGAAGAAGTCCAGACCAGCATGATTGGATCAGGGGCCTGACCAGCAGAGCTGAGCAAATTGTCACAAAGTCTGACTCTGAAGTGTTGTGTGAGGAAGGGTTAGGATTGCACGTTGGAGGGAAGTGCACATTCTCCCACCAGTTGCTGCTCTGTCCTGGATCTGAGTGGTTTCTTTGCTGAACGTTGTAAAAACATGTGGAGTTTGTGTGGGGAACGAAATGTGGGTTTTGGATGAGGGTTGAGAAACTGCTTTGTAGTTTTCCTCTGTATTTTTTGAATCAACTGCAGTGCCAATTTCCTCATTCTTGGTGATTGCATATTGACAAACTGCTATAAAGCAGGATGTCACAATGGCTCTTCATTTCCATTTTGGTTCTTCCTCCCTTGGGACAGCATATTGTTTTCTGCTTCCTATTGAGAAAACTGTGTTCCATAGAAGAAATTAAAAAAAAAAACAACCCACAAATATTTTTGTGTTATTTTTCCTGGTGAGGCTCCAGTAAACACTTATTTCTGTGGCAACACTTGTGCTAATTATGATCGTTCTGGAAGAATTGCTTCCTCAAGGACATCTGTAGTGAAGGAGCTGGCCAGTCTCTGGTTGTCATGGCTATGGGGGGTACCCCTCTCTGAAAGATGTCTCCTGTACAGCACTGGAATGAAAATTCTAAAATTGAGTTGCTTATTTTTAAATTTTTTTTTGGACAGTTATTTTTCAGAAACAGTTTTTAAACATTTGATGTTATCAGTGTTTCTGATTGAAATTTGTAAGTATATGTAAGACTCAAAGGATTCTCAGGTTGATAAATTATGAAAGATGACTTACTAGAAAGATTAACATTTAGTGTTCTGTTTTTCGCACCTCTGGGGAGGGGTGGGGGAAAGATTCAATGTGTAGTTTTGTTATAAAATGCTAAAAATTAATGCTGTTTGGAGTGGTGATATTCAGAGACCAATTTCCTTAGTGCTAAACATCATTAGCTACACCATCTCACGATTAGAATTAAAAACATTGTAACTTTATGATAAAAGAACCATGAACACTGTGCTTTTTATGAGCATCTCTTAAATCCCTGCGAAGTAATTTTGATATCTTAATGCTGGAAATATGTAATTATTATCTGCTTTACCCATTTTTTCATAGCCCTATGAAATAATGTAACTTTGCATGATGTATGCTGATTTTGCTAGTGGTTTTAGCTTTTCTTAGCTGTTCATAGCTGGAAGATCTGCAGTGTGTACATTTGTTGTGTGAAGCACTGTGTGACTCGGGGGAGTTGTATCCTAGAAGTTCTGCTCCTAAAAATCAGTTCATTTGGAAGCTGAACCATGCATCACTTGCCACCTGCTGCAGCTCAGTTTGGTCAAGGAATTTTTTATCTAAATATTGTCAGAATGGATGTTATTTGTGCAAGCCTCTTGCTGAGACTTTGGACATCCATGAGCAGATTCAGCATGGTGCTCAGGGACCTGGCTCAGTGGTGGATGTAGCAGTGCTGGGTTTGTGGTTGGACTCAGTCAATTATTTAAAGGTCTTTTCCAACCTAAATGACTCTCTGAATGAGGATTTTCCCTGGTCTGGGTAGAACACACTGGTATTTTTTACTGTTATCCCTTCTTAGGATACAGAACATATGTCTGTCTTCACCCTTCCTCTTTCCCAAAAATCCTCTTCCTGTGAAAATCCACAGGATGCAATTACTGGAAGTATGTGTGGGGGACTGTCTTGTCAAAATATGTTTTCACATGGAGATGATTCTTTTTGCAGCTATATGTTGTAAGTGACTGTTGAATGTTGATAGAATGTTGTTAGAAGTGTAAATCTAAAAACACTTTAAAACACTTAAAAAAAACCCACTTTATTTTGAGATGTGGTAGAGAAGTTGTTTTTGCTCATTAATTTGGTTGTGTCCCACAACCTAAAGCTTGACTAGATTAGAAGATTAAACAGTTTTAAATATTAAAACATACGTATTTATAATCCAACCTATTTATTTATACTTTATTCAAAAGGAGCTGTAACCAAATTATATCTCCATGTAACAAGGTTCACTTGTTACTCACTTGGTGGTGAATACATTGTACTGGCAATGGAGCAGTACTTCATGTTCTATGCTCACAATATCACAAAATTGCCAGAGATGTTAATGATGCTTCTGTAGAGTCCCTTGTGTACATTCTGCCTGCTCAGTTTGTGTCACCCCTCAGTCCTCTGGCTCATGGAGAGGCATGGAAGCACTGGGTGCAATTCACATTTTGCTGTGATTAGGAAAGCACAAGAAAATGCTCAGGAATTGTAGAGTCAGTTGTGCTCACATGGAGCATCCTGCTCCTTAGAGATGAGGGAAAGCAAGGCAGAAAACCTGGTGTCCAGTTGTGTCTCTGAAGCTCCCACTACAGCATAAAATCCTGTAAATCCATTGTACCTCCTCTATCACTACTGTAGATAAATCTATATATAGCAAGGACCCAAATTGTGGGTTGGTGCGTTGGGTTTTTGGTGCGTTGGGTTTTGGTGCGTTGGGTTTTGGTGCGTTGGGTTTTGTTTTGCCTTTTTCTTTTTTTTTTTTTTTTTTACTTGAAAGGCACAACCCAACATTTCATATATTT